>PVJL010014648.1:0-27292 GCA_004026885.1 Lyroderma lyra
AGAAAGGAGTGGCACGGTCACAGCTTCTGTGTGGTCACAGAGCGGGTCACCAGGCAGAGCAGGGCTCTGGGTGCCTTATTTGTCCTGTTCGAGGGCCGCTCCTCCGGACCTCAGATTGACATCTGGAATGAGTCCCTCAGCGTCCTCAGACAATCGTGCTCATCATTGATCCAGACAGGCGCCCTCCCGACAAATAAGCATCTCCACAGCCAGGCCCATTTTGCACGGCTCAGCTACTGCACTGCAACACATGCAGAGTGGCCATTCCAAACATAGACTTCAAAAAAACTTTTATTTAGCACAGGAAATAGACAATAAGAAAGATTTCTTTAACAAAGTAGGCGTACTGATGGGGAGAATGTCTATAATGAAAATATTCTTCCCTGAGCCTCTGAAGGATGAGCCCACAGACCTTCAAACACTGGCAGTGGCCACAACACACACAAGTCATTTCAGAAGCCCCAAGTAGCTGCTCACCTCTCTTTCCTGAAGTACGGTACCTTGTTCTAGCTTTTAACCTATAGCAAGATGTCACAAAGAATTTAAATCAGATCATGAAATTACACCAAGAAGCATATGACTTCATCAATAAGTGGGATATAAAACTGAAAGCAACAAAGGAAAAAAACTCATGGACACAGTCAACAGTTTAATGGTTACCTGAGGATAAGTGAGGAGGGGGGAGAAGAGAGAGAGGGTGGGGCAGGAAGGAGGGGGAGCCAAATATATGGCAATGGAAAGAGAAATGACACCGGGTGGTGAACAGGTAATCCAACACATAAGACGATGCGCCGTAGAATTGTACACCTGGAACCTATGTAATTCTCGTTAACCAATGTCATCCCAATAAGTCTAACAATAAAAAAAATCACATATAGTTCACTTAACAATAAAGTACGTAATTGGTTCTGTTGCAATTATTTATCACACAGGCATTCCAACACTTCCAGTCCTTTGCACGCAACTGATAGTTGCTTGGTCTGTTTGTCACCTTTGTCATTTCATGTCCTCACTGATTTCCCCTCAGAATTATTCACTCAACCCTAGTCAACAATCCTTTCTACAGTAATCCTTAATGCTGTGCAAATTAATGCGATTGTAGTCCCCTGACCGGCACAGGCTTACCCATCAGACTGCTTTTTCTCTCCATGGTCACCATCTTCCATCAGCATTCTCAACATTCCAGACCCAGTGCAGGTATCATAGGTGGTACATTCCCCTCAAAGTACCAGAGATTAAAAAAAAAAGGCCAAATTAGAATAGCAAGAGCACAGTATTTCAGGCATTGCTGTGTCAGGTCAAATTTATGGCACAATTACCCTGCTTAGCGTTTGGGCCAACATTTCAGCTACTAGGTCAGAATTGCTAATGAATTGTATTTGTAAGAAACAAAGTGTTATATCTAGACACATGTTAGGATGAATACAGAAAACTGGGATAAAAGGAACCGGTTATGGGACACACATTCAAAGAATGTAGGTAGCTTAGAATCCAGACCACATGGTCACAAATTCCAATTGGAAAAAATATTCCAACAGAAGATTGTGACATTTAAATTCTTGTCAGATGGGGAGGCCTTCCTCACTCTGGGGCCCTCTTTGGCCTTCTCCCTGCTGCCTGTAGTATTTGCCTTGGTATTGCCTGCCATCAGGTTCATTTCAAAGTTGGTTTCTTCCATTTAGTAACATCCCTCTGATAGGCCATTTCTCTTGGACTTTGATCTGTGTCCCCATGTCACCCCAGTATGCCATGAGATGGCTTCTGTTGAGGGACATGGTGTTTGCTCTCCTAGACAGTGGCACCACATATTTCTGGAGGTCATTCTCTGGGTTTATACCATGGGAGTTTCCTCAAACCAATGTTCTGTTAGTCAGCTTCTCCAGTTCCTGTAATGTCTACATACTTCCACATTTTAGCCTGAGGATTTGTACTTGAGAATTCTCACAGCTTTGACTCTGAAGACAGGGAGATAAAATATGCCTCAGAAATGTACATTCTTCCCTAAAACATAAATTTGCTCAATGGATTTAGCAAAATGTAAGCCTTTTTAATTACCTTCTAAAGGCTGTGACATTGTTGAGTTAAGGGTTTTTTTTTAAGTTGTGAATAATGGGATAAATTACACAATTCATCCCATTCAGCTTTAAACTCAGCAGAATGAATTTCCTACTCTGTATGGTTATTGTAAGCATTAAGTGAGATAATCCATGAAACTGTTTATCTTAGGAGGTAGGGCATATACTAAGAACTCAATAAATGTTACATACATATAAAATTGTAATACATAATATTTGAAACTACATACAACACACACACACACACACACACACACAAATGAAACACTAAAATAATGACCAGAACTCACTAGCAACATTCTTTGAATATTCTTCCTATAAAATTTGTTTATTGACCATATCCAAACAAGCACATACATGTATCATTTTACATGAATGAAATACAATGTTAATGCCTCAAGACATAGTTAGTGCTCACAACTTGTGGGAAAATAAACTTTTGAAAACTCTGGATTTTCATATTAATTAATTTGAATACACATTACCATATATAATTGAATACGATGCAACTTGATGAATGTATCATCACTATTTTCCCTACATTATGACTTAGTAAACAAGTCACTCAACATTTTTACAATTATAACTAAGTATGCAATGAGTATCCTTAAGTTTATACACATTTGAGAATACTACCTATTACATCCCACTGGTAAATTTCTAAAAATAAAATATTTAATTCAAAATGTGCTAATTTCCATTTAAAACATATTTTCCATTGTCTTCTGGAAAGATTATTAACATAGCAGGAGCCCTAAATTCTTCACACATTATTGACAAATGTATCTGTTAATCTGATAGGTGAAAAAACAACTGTTCATTTGTTTCATTGTGCTCATAGACATACACATATTTATCTTATTACATATTTATTGTGTATGTATTTAATGTTTTATCATAAAGATTAATACACTTGAGCATAATTTTCTATGCTCTTGGCCATTCACAGTATTTTTCTTTTAGGAGTTGTTCATTTATGTGTCTTCCCACTCTTGTGCTGGGATGCTTGTTTTTTTAATTGATTTGAGTCAGATTTTCATAGAATGTGAACACTAAGTTGGTCATGTAAGTTTCAAGTAAAAGTATATGTTTACTTTTAATTGACTGTCCAAAAAGTAGTAGTTCAAATTTAATATGAAATCAGCAGGTTGTAGGTTCTCTTTCTCTCCAGACCCTCCACTGCAGAAAACATTGGTAAATCACTATCAACTTGGAAAATCCAATGTAATTGAAGATGGCATCCATTGGTTATAGGTTTATATATTGTTTAATCATTCAAGTTTTTTCAACCTAGGTTAAAACAGTAGCTTTTGAATATACTCATCCTACTCTGAGATGCTGAAACAATTACAACTGCTGAGATTAAGTCAAAATAGACTGGAGTCATTGCCCAAGGAGATTGGACACTACCAAGGAAGCTAAAAGATGTAATTTGATTCCCACTGTGCTTAAGGGGAAAAGAAGGCAGGCAAGACTGTGGACACTGATTCCTTGGGTACTTTATAGCAGGAATGTAGAAACAATGTTAAAATTTCAGGTAGAGTTTATTAGTAATAACTGGAAAGGGGTTGACAGTGATCCAATCTCTTATACAGGGGTGGCTATCCGTGTTTTGGTTACAATTGCAGCACTACTCATTTATATCATTCTCTTATGAATGACATTTAACAAAATCTAGTTCAGGGACTGGTAAACTAAAGCCCACAGCTTGATGTTATCAATAAAGTTTTACTGGAACACAGTCACAGTCAATGAATTAATTACCCATGTGTCTGGCTCTCTGCACATATAACAGCAGAGGGGATTGGGTGCAATAGAGAATATCAGGTCTGAAAAACTGAACCTGTACATTACTTGGTCCTTGATCAAACACATTTGCCAATCCATGGTCTATTTTACAAAGAGCACAGTGATGAGTACATGTAATTGAAATGAGATTTAAACATGAAATCTACCAGGACTGAAAAAGCAGAGTCATCATATTTAGTCTAAATTTTCTCATGTCAAAATGACATAAAATGGAGGCGCCCTACTTTGATCATTCAAATTCAAGCCTGGCAATATAGCCAGAGCTCCTGCTGGGTGGTCCCTGATCTGATGTTCTCATCTTGCTTTCTCTTTCCATTCAGCAGAGACCATTGTCATTACTGACTGTCCTTTCACATGGGAGAGAACTCCAGTAGTTCTCTGCTGCTATCTCCTTTTGTCTCTTGTATCTAATACCAGAAGAGATGGATAGATGACAAATCGACAGATAATAAGATGATGACTGATCGACAAGTATATAGACAGATAATTGACAGGTAGAGATCTACAGACAGATTATGAAAGATAAACTGATAAAAGTAGAATTAGGCAGACTTTGAGAATCATTAACAGTTGATAACACCACCAACCAAAGTGTTTCTCAAAACTGAGCATTTCTGTTCCCACAGAAACTCATTTATCTTACAAGCCATTGGAGTATTATTTCTAAACTTCTCACAAGATCATAGAAGGTCAGTTCTATGTTTTGGTGATGATGTACAAGACAAAAACTGCAACAGCTCCTCCATTCTGCATGGCTGTCACGGGAGTTGATAATGTGAGAGTCATGCCAAGGTAGAAAACTATGTCATTAAAATCAAACGGATACAATTTTAGAAGCTTAATTATACCTTCTTCATCTCCCATCATCCCCATAGGTGCCTATGTCTCACTTATCTTAATAAAATCATGGTATTGCAAGAGCTGGGTTGATTCTGTGTTAATAAAACTCACACCAAACATTTGTAACACAGGGTAATTCACAAAATATCCCCTTTTTCTATGTTTTGACAATCATGGAAATGTTATCAATTAATTAAACAAAGTATTTCTATCATTTATCCCAATCTTTCATGCTGTTTTTTCCTTTAACAGTCATCCATTTGCTCTCTAACTTATTCTTTTACTATAAATACCATGAAAGCAAAACTAGCCACTTAAAAAATATGCAATGATTATTTTCTGTAAGACTTTCTGCGCAAGACAAGAATAGAAACAAAACCAATTCCCTGTCAAAGGAGCTCACTTTTATCAAAACTGTAAAAGGGACACAGAAAGCAAGACATAAAACAAACCTTTTAGTTAAGTGCTCTTCACAACTACCCTTTGTTACAGAATCCATCACATCCTGCTTAGCAGCCAACACTTCTGTCTTAACTGTGTTTTATACCAACTACCCAAAGAAGGAAATGGTTATATCCAATGAAGACGAGAAAGCTGCAGCTTAGTATCTTTAAAGTACTGGGGGGAAGGAGGAAGGCAACCATAGTTCTATGTTCAGTAACAGTATTCCTCAATAACAAGGGCTGAAGAAAGACACTATCAGATGAAACTGAGAAAAACTATCACTAGTGGTTGTGGTGCTAAAGGATGTTCTTTGTGAAGATAATGTTAAAATGAGGAACCTGGGATCTTCAGGATAGGATGAGAAGCATTGAAGTTCATTACATTTAAGCAAATATAAAGTATTACCTTCTTGTTCTGTTCAAACTGAGTAACTTTATTGAATGTGCAGAAGCATTCGACAGTAATACATGTGAAAATCATGTAGCACTTTACCAGGTACACGTATAGGTATACCTTTCAGAAGACATATTATAAAGAAAATTACCTGCAGAAAGCTGCAAATGGACATGTATAGTCTAGGAATCTGGCTAGAAGGACACAAGGAGCTGTATGTTGCTCATACTTTATAATACTCTTTCCATAAAAATACAAAGAAACACAAATGTCATAGTTACTTAAATTCCATAAATATATCTATTTGAAACAATTATCACTATATAAATATATGGTGACAGAAAGAGAACCAACACTGGGTGGTGAACATATAATGCAACACATAGACAATGATGTACTGTAGAATTGTACACCTGGAACCAATGTAATTATTCTTAACCAATGACACCCCAATAAGTCTAACAATAAAAAAATTTTTTAAATAAAACAATTTTACCATTGGCTACAGAAAACCATGTATGTAGTATATGTAGATATAATAATATATGACAACTCAAGTATAAAATGGGAAAGAAACTAGGGAATTGGGTTTATATGGTTATAATATTCTTATGTTTAGTGAAGTGATGTAGTATTTCATCTTAACCTGGAACCTATGTAATTCTTGCTTACGCCTGAAACCTATGTAATTCACTCCAATTGATGTCACTCCAATAAGTCTAACAATAAAAATAAATTTAAAAGTTACATAAAGTGGGACCTCTTACAAGGCTCAAAAAACTCAGAGGTTATAAAGAATTTTTTAAGAAAATACTTCAAAGTTGGAAAAAAATGTTAGAGCAAAGGTAAAAATGTTGACTAAGATGACAAATTCAAAACTTTAGGAATTGGGGCTTATGACATAAGAATTCCTCTCTTCCCATAGACACACACTGAATTTACAGCTACACAGGGAGGAATTTCTCCTGAAGGAGATCCAGAAACCAGCTGAATGACTCCTACACATTGGACAAATGAGAAAACAGGTATATATATACGAGTACGTAAAAACGGCTGAGAAACTCTCTCACCATTAACACCAACCATAGCACAGCGCCACATGATCAGGAGAGAAATCAACTTCTCTGTTTCTTCCTGAGGAACAAAGGAGCTCCCCATCTAGCAACCCAATTTTTAAGACACCCACCACAGAGATAGCGACATAAAACCCCTAGCTCTAAAAACCTATGAAGCTTGTGTCAACAAGGCTCACAACAGCACAGCAAACAAAGAAGCAATTCTTAAGAGGCATGCAACCACTCACCAAGGTTATCATCCGGGGGTCAGCAAAGAGGGAACAGGCAAAATCGTCCAACTCACAGTCTTTCTCTGAAAGAGTTAAAGAGTTTTTATCTCCCTACTTTAAAAGCCATTGCCTGAAGGCCAGCCATCTAACATTCTACACTAAAACCAACTCAACATGGATTCAACATTTGAATGTAAGACCTGAAAGCATAAAACTCATAGAGGAAAACAGAAGCCCTATGCTCTTTGACACAGATCCTGGCAATGACATTTTGGATTTGGCACCAGAAGCAAAAATAAAACTGGTGATTAAAATTCTCTTTTATAGAAAGACTGAAGAAGTTACTTAAAATAAGAAAAAGTCTCTCTCCTTGTAATTCAACAGAAACAATATATCTAAAAGGAGCTTTGTTCAGTGAAAACAAGGAGTTGGATTAGAAAATATCAAAAGGGTGGAAGACACTGTAATTTCTGTTTGTTGTGTTCTGGTACTTTCTCATTTTTTATTTAGTTGTCTGACCATTTGGTGATGTGTTACTGATATAAGACACTCCTGCCTGGATGACCAGCTGTGACCCATGATTAAACTGAACCCACACAGCTCCAGTAGTTAACTGTGTAGCCCAAAGACTTCCTATAAAAGAGAACTGTACTCTATACCATAATGGATGCATTCTAATGAGAGAATAAGCAGAATGAAACTGGACTCATTTACAACATGTAGTGGTCACAGATTAAAACAGGACACCTAACTTTGCTCTCAGAACATACACCCCAAAACTTGTGTTCATAAATTTGTACAGAACAATCTTTCAAAAGCAAAAATATAAATGGTGTGTGGTGTATTTGTGCTTTCATTGTTTTCCCTACTTCTCAGGATGTTGAGAATCATGGACAAAACATGCTGGAGTTTTGAACATGTAAATAACGTGTACTATTGTTATAAGTAGCATATATAAATGTATATATGTTTTATATTTATTTTTGGAGCACCAGTTTCTGATGAAGCATATTTGCAAATGCATTTTATAAAAATAAAATAAACATAGTGGTAAGTTAAAAAAAAAACTAGTGCAACTACATCAAAATAAAAAGCTTCTGCTCAGAAAAGAAAACCATCAGCAAAATGAAAAGAATGGGAGGTAATTTTGGAAACCATGTATCTAATAAGGGGTTAATATCTGATATATACAAGGAACTCAACAACAGGAAAAAAAAGTAACTCAATTAAAAAAATGAACAAGGATCAATGAGCAAAGTAGACTTTTTTCCCCAAAGACATACAAATGGCTAACAGGTACTTAGAAAGGTGCTCAACATCATTAATCATGAGGAAAATTCAAAGGTAAGGTATCATGTCATACCTGCTAGGATCTCTATCAGAAAGACTAACAGATTACAAATGCTGGTGGGAATATGTAGAAAAAGGAACACTTTCACACTATTGTTGGGAATGCAAATTGGTATAACCATTCTGGAAAAAAATCTGAAGGTTTCTTGAGCAATTAAAGTGAAACCATGCAGTGATCACTTCTCTGGGCTTACAGGCAAAGGGAAAAAAACTTAAAATTCACAAGAGGTATCTGTACTCCCAGTATTATAGTAAATTTAGTCACAGTAGCCAAGGTATAGAAAAAAACCCAAGTGTCCAGCAACAGATAAATAGATAAAGTAAATACAGCATGTACACACACACACTGAATATTATTAATTCTTAAAGAAGGAAATCATATCATTTGTCTTAAGACGAACTGGGAGGACTGTATTCTAAGTGAAATAAGCCAGATGCAAGGACAAATCAAATGCAGCCTGGTATCACTTATATATCTTAAAAATAAAAACTCACAGAAAAACGAGTAGAAAATATTCTTTGAGGGCTTGGGGCAAGGGGAAACAGGCAGAGGTTGGTATCAGCTGTAAGGTGAATAAATAAGGTCTGAGGATCTAACGTATACAGTGATGCATATAGCTGGTAACACTGTACCACTAACATTTACTAAAAGACATTAAGAGAACATCAGTGTTCTCACCAAAATAAAAAGTAAATACGTGAGATCATATGGTATTTGTCTTTCTCCGTCTGACGAATTTCACTTAGCATGGTATCTTCTAGTTCCATCCATGTTGCTGCAAAAGGTTAAGATTTTGTTCTTCTTTAGAGCCAAGTAATACTCCATTGTGTGACTGTACCACAGCTTCTTTATCCAATCATTTACTTGGGCATTTAGGTTGTTTCCATATCTTGGCTATTGTGAATAATGCTGCAATAAACACAGGGGTGCATATTTTTTTTCAAATTAGTGTTTTGGATTTCTTTGGATAAATAACCCAGAAATGGAACTGATGGATCATAAGGCAGTTCCATTTTTAATTTTTTATGGCATTTCCATACTGTTTTCCATAGTAGTTGGATGAATGTGTAGTCTCACCAACAGTGCAAAGGGGTTCCCTTTACTTCACATCCTCATCGACATCTGTTGTTGGTCCATTTTATTGGTGAGAGCCATTCTGACAGGAGGTGGGGGGAAAAAAGTAAATACTGAGGTGACAGATGTTATAACAAACTTGATCGGGGGGACACTTCTAAACTATATACATCAACTTTAAATACCGCTTTATATATCTTATCACATTCTATCATAATTAAAGATCCTACAATTTTATATAACAATGATACATCAATAAAGCTGGGAGGCAAAAAACTTTAGGAATATGTATTTCTTAGACCGTAGTAGCAACTGGCACAACTAAGTCCTTACATCTTCATGGACAACTGAGATGGCCTTTCTTAGTCACTGAAGCTCACTTCCTTCAATTCCAGTTAATATCTACATGTGTACATCTCAGGGGAAAATCACCAGGTTTTATGTTACTGTCTTGCAACACTGTCAAACACAAGATTCCTAGATTGCTCCAACAGCATCACATGTCTCTGAGAAACATCATCATTCCTTTATTGCTATATATTCTCTCATTATGAATGACTTCTCTCTCCTTCACTCCTTCAATAATTTAACACACTTTAGCAAAATTCTTTCTTTCCCACATTACAGCCTAAACTAAGATAATAGAAAATGAAATCCCTATCAAGTAGGAGCTCACTACATATATTGTGGGAAAAGGAGACAGACACCCAACACACAATAGCTAGAAACTGGTAAGTGTACTACTGAAAAGAATATAAGCACAAAACGAAAGAGCTTGACGTGAGGGGACAAAGCAAACAGGACACATGTCACACAGCTTTTCACATGGTAGTCAGTCCTGAGACTCTTCTTTCCCATTTGACAAGAGTCTCATCCCCAACTGACCCCTTCAGATGCTCACTGCACTCTAGCACTTTCTCTACTAAGATAAGGAGGTATGGGTGGGAACCCCATATGACCTTATGAATCACAATAACCATGAATTAGACAAATGAACAGGGCTCTGATTAAATCTATTGCACCTCCGAATTGAACTAACAGTGGCATTTTTCTGAGGATATTAAAGTCAGAAGAAATCTTATAAACTTAACTCAGCATAACTGATGAAAGGCCAGAAGGAAGGCAAGAAGACGAGGTATATCTCCTGTTCCCCTGATGTTTCAATAGCCTTTTAGAAACCAACATCCTCCATAAAAGTGGGCATTTTTTACTCTTCTATACTCTCTGAAACTAACAGTAATGAGAAAGGCTCATGTATAATTCTTGCTTTGCCTTATTGTCTCTGTTGGTCTCTTATTGGAAGCACATATTCCCCTGTCCACCATGAGTCAGTAGACCTCAGCACTCTTTCACTGACTACTGAACAGTGAACTGTGTCACAAAAGTGAACAGTTACTGTACTTTTGGGAAGCACCAATCATACTTACTATAGTAGGATGGCATACAGATATAAAAAGGAAGAATTTTTTAAAATTAGAAAGTTCAAATATAGTGCTACAATTACAGTATTAGGATGACACTGGTCTCACTAGGAATGTACTATCTTGTTCTTTTCTCATGATCGACAGCCATTTGTGACTATATTATATAATATCATGTCTTATTAATCAGTCCACTGTCAAGAACAGCTCTTCTCTTTCAAGGTAACTTTCAAAACAGAAGTGTGCATGATACAGATAAAGCACATTTTCTAGGACTAGAATGCACATAAACGAACCAAACCATAAAATACGCTGATTCAAACTAGAGAAAAAGTCTACCATCCACCCTCTTTGGATCACTCTTGTTTAAAAGGACACAGGAGAACAGCAGGGCACCACTAATAATGCCACGCAAGCAGGAAATAAAATAAAGGTTGCCTTCTACACCTCCTCAATGACCATTGGGGATTTATAACTCAGTTGGTCTTTTTCACCATGAAGTCTAACCCAGCAGATAATCAATTCCCCAATGCCACATCCTACATTTGCATTCCAACTCAGCTCAGGTGACAGAATCGATGATTTCCTCAGTCACAGCCATGTCACTTGCAGAAAACATCCTCAAAGACCTGCCTCAGGCAAGGTCTCTGTGAACTTGCCTTGTTCTCTAAGGGATTGGCCAGTTCACAAAAATCTCACTCATTTACACACTAACCAGGCAGTTCAGTCAATGCAGTTATAAAATTATGTATCTGCTACGTGCTAGGCTCTGTAAGGTAATGGAAAGTTAAAATATGAATAGGAAACTATCCCTGTCAAAGGAGCTCATTATTTCTTGTCTGTTAAACAGACACAAAATTAAAACAAAATTTGGCGACCAAAACGTTAGACACACAAAGCATGTGTTAAGAGTAAATGATGGGAGTTTAGACAGGTTGGACAGAAATTTTACAGACTCATTCCTAAAGCATTTAGTTAGGGAATGACAATGCACAAGAAAGAAATATCTGGGAATATTCCAGGTGCAACTGAGAATGATTGTCTCCAAGTCATATTATCTTCACATTAGTGACATTATTGGCATTCCTATTCCCTAGAACTCACTTCTAAATGTTCATTCTGCCCACCTTGGCCTTGCCCTTAAGAGTTCTTTCAAAATTCTTCCTTTTGTATGTTCCACCCAATCCCACTCTTGATTGCTGATATCATCCTTTCTTCACTCCTTTTACACTTATTCATGGTTAAGGTATTACTATTTCTTTCACATGGTCCCTCATCCAGCCCTTTTCATCAAAAGTTTTTGCTGAGCATCTCATAAAAGCAAGGATCTAGGATACAGAGCAATCTTGCCTCAGTGAGATATTCTACCATGGCCAGTGGCTGCAGGAGCAAACAAACATTAATGCAAGCAGGAACTCAAAAACAGGAAAGCACACACGACTCAAGAAATACACAACGATCCACAGCACACGACCATTGGTAGAAGTTGTACAAAGATGATTAGAATAAGGAGTTGTAATGAAGGAGTTCTAATCTATGTGAATATCACAAACAAATATAAGGAGTAATAAATAACTGGTGATTTGCCATCTGTAGAGAAGTTCGACCTAGTGAACCTGAACATGGACTCCACTGCACTGCCTCACAGTCAGTTCAAGAAAACTATTGGTCATCTTGTTAATGATGATGGTATTGTTACAGTCCCCAAAACATGCTCTCCTCCCTTTGTCACATGAGTGTATTTCATCACCCACCCTTGAAAGAGTTCTATGTGCCACTCCCATTTCACTCCATAATTAGGACATACACGCTTCATTAAACTTGTTTTGTAACCCTCGTACTGCTATGTCCCATAGGTCGTTATCTCATTCTTTCACTGAGCATTTTCAGTTAAAAAATACTGTGAATATTCAGCGTAAGCCAGGATACACAAACTCCTCCTTAGAACAGAACCCCAGCTAACATGTATATCAAATGACAGACTAAAACATCACCACTGATTCTGCTATTCACCTGTGACTGTTAAAACTATGGTGAAAAAGTCTGATGACAAATAGGATTATTACATAGTTCCAAATGATCTCCCTACGAAGTATTTCTTAATTACCATGCAATGTTAACTTGAAAGGGTAGAAACCTACAGGACACCAACTGAACCAAGTTATCAAAGCTAATGTCAACAATAATGGGACAAAGTGACATCTTTGGTCACTTGATGTGAATCACTGAGGTAAACACTTATCAATTATAAAGTACTCCTGACCAAAATGCATAAACTACATAATCTGAACCCTCAGAAAATTCAAAACTTGAGAGATTTTTAAGAAAGATGATTAGCTATTTCTTTTAAAGAATACCAATATCATCAAAGACAAAGGATGAATGGAAGTGTTCCAGATTAAATGAGAAAAAGAAGTATGAGACTTGAATTCCATATAGGATCCTTATCTGGGCCCTGAATAAGATAAATTGTTATAAAGAACATTACTAGAACAACAGGTGAAATTTGACTATGGACTGAGTACTAATGTATTCATACTAATGATAAATTTCGTGACTTAAAAAAGTATACCAATGTGACCATAACAATATAATACAGTATAGGCTCTTATAAAGTCAATGCTGAATTATTTGGGGTTAAAGGCATGGTATCTATAACTTACAAATAATGTATAAAATAAGAACAAATGAGGGGAAGGCAAGAGAGGTAGTTGTAGAGAAAAAACCAGGGAGGGAATGCAAGAGAAAGAGAACACAACACTGTAGAAAAAAGACTGTGTACGATTCTTAAAACTCTAAATCTAAAATTATTTCCAAAATACAAAAGTCAAATAAAAATCAACCGTGGGATAAGGTATGCTTTGGAAGTTCCTAAACTCCCAAGAAGCACTACATTTAGAAAAGGTCGATAGTTCCTACTTCTTACAACAGGATGACTCTTGTGATAAGAGAAAAAAGCAATCTATTTTATTTAAGTAAATGATCTATCACTATTTGGACACCTTCTTATCCGTGGCCATTTACTATTTAAGTTAGACTTAAGTTAGAAACAGTTATTTTCACCTATGAGATTGGCTAAAAATGAAGGATCCAAAATATCTATAATGGACAAGTTTTTATGAAAATTAGCATTGTGTGCTGAGCTGGAAAACATTTCAAGGTTAATTTAACAATATCTATTGAAATCAACAGTATGCAGAACTGATGATCCAACAATGCCACATCTAGAAATCTATCTGATAGAATTAGGAGCACATGTGCATTAATATATGTAATTAAGTACATCACAGTATTATACGTGGGAGCAAAAAACAGTTAACCTGCATTTCCCAAGTAGAGAAATGAATAAACCCATTATATATATTTCACATCCAATGAGAAGTCTGTAGGTAAGCTGTATTTATTGGTGTGGAAATATGTCCACAATATATTAAAAAATAAAGTTGCAAAACAACATATACCATTAATGATGGCATATGTGCAAAATAAATTCTTAGAATACTTATTGACTGCTATATAGGTGTCAAATGAAAATCAGGGTAATGGGGATAACTGTGAAATCCCTTTGGTACCTTGAATTTTTTTACTCCAAACCCAAAGAAGAAAATTCCAGTGATAACCAAGAAAATGATAGAACCATGTGTTCTCCAAGGTAGCGTCACCATGGCTCAAAGTATCAGTTGAAGGGCCTGGTTTCCTGTACATCCCCAGAGCTGTGACAGTGTGTCTTACGATGGGGCCTTGGAAAAGAGGTCATCTACAATTTGACTCAGGTCCTATTCTAGAATGAAGCCTACTAGGTTCAATACAAAGGGAAACTGCCAACTGTCTATTGGAAGCAACAGAAATGTTTTAAGAGGACCTTGTTTGGGACCTCACTAAAAACTGTGGGCTTGTGATTCAAATGCGAGCCAAAGTATCTTAGGAATCCGACCAAAATGGCACGTGGGAGACAGCTTGTGAAAAAGCCTGGCTGTTATTTGGGACATGACCAGGGTGTCCATGGGGCCACATGTTACTTTTATCACACACACACACCTCATTCTCATTTTTAAAGTGAAACATGGATTTAAAAAATTGCGACGAGGTAAAGAAAACAATGGCGGAAACCACACAATATATATGGAGAGCACAGAGTTCTTAACAACCTTCCAGGTAATCACTCTCCTAAGAGCAAGCTACTTCTATACACATATAAAAGTTGTGCCCTTTGAAAAGAAAGACGCGGTAATCTTCCCCAATGGGGAATCATGACAGCGTTTTTGGGAGGTGCTGTGCATGGAACCACCGCAGAAGGTATCTATGGTCCAGTTGTCCACATGGTGACCACCTGGGAGAGTACAGAGGGAGACACGGCAGATGAAAATATACAGCAGGTTTATCGCACAGCCATGCCTCCTAACGTAGCTTCAATCAAGTCTTTTACTGGTACTCCATGGAACACAACCCCCAGTGGTCATGACACTAGGGACCTTCAAGCTACAAAAACTAGCTATGCTTACTGTACAAAATAGATGAAACCCTAATTTTCCTTCTTCAGCCCCTTTATTGTGACTTGAGTACCCATCTGCTCTATTCCCAATTATTTTCATGCCATTTGATCACATGTGCATTCTTTGAACCACCATTTCCTGTGTGGCTTCTCATTGCTAACTTATATATACCAGTCCAGGGTTAAAAAAATGAAAAAAAAAAAAAAAAAAAAAACGGCAACCATACGAGGACATCCTAATAATGGACTCTGTAAATCCCATAGTGTTTCATGGAACCCTTTCCAAACACCAAAATCCCATCATGACAATATTCATATAGCTATTCTCCCTGCTCTTGCAGATGCTTCTCTTGTGCAACTTCTGACAGTCCTAACTTGAAGAAAACCCCTTGCATTCTAATTTATGATTCTTTCAGTGTCGTTTACTTATAAGAAACCATTCTAAACTCCTATAGTGTTAGACACTATAACTTCAGAATCAGCACACAGGCCACACAGCAGGTTTGATGAACACATGAATGCAGTGTGACATAACTCAGACAGGAACTGGATCCATCCTCGACTGCCACTAGGATAGCTTGGAATCAGAATACAGGGCTTAATGCTCTTACCTGCAGTCAAAATCCCTCTAGTCCTTGTGTATGAAGGATGCTTGTAGAAGAAAGAAAGAAAAAGGGAACACTTAAAGACGTTTGAGCAATCTTCATTCGCCCTTCCAATGAAAATGTGTTCAGAACCTTCTTTCCCCATGCTAATAATTGGAATGTTCCTCAATTTCTGTCTCCTGATAATATTACCAATACGCCAAAATCATGAATCTGGAAATAAAATTCAAAATCTGGTTGTCATTAAGACCCTTATTATTTGCAGAAAATTCTATTTCTTATGAGTCTAGTACCCACCTGACATTATAGTTTTTACAGCATTATTGACTATAATCCCCATTCTGTCTTTACATCCCCATGACTGTTCTATAACTGCCAATTTGTACTTTTTTTTTTTTTTTTTTTTTGCTTTTTGGTATGTGGGCAGCTCCCTGACTGGGAACCAAACCCAGGCCGCAGCGCTGACAGCGCCAACGCCGAAGCCCCAAGCCACTACACCACCAGGGAACTCCCCAATTTGTACTTTTTAATCCCTTCACCTTTTTAACCCTGCCCACAACCCGCTCCCATCTGGCAACCAACAGTTTGTTCTCTGTATTTGAGTACGTTGCATGTGTTCCTTAATTTTTTTCTTTAGATTCCACAAATAGATGAGATTGTATGTCTTAACCACTACACTGTACACCTAAAACTAATGTAACACTGAATGTCAACTATAATTTAAATATATATATGTATTTTTTACAGGATATAAAGTACAGCATAAGGAATATAATCAATAATATTGTAATAACTATGTACAGTATCAGATAGGTAACAGACTTATTGGGGTGATCACTTTGTGAGGTATATAAATGTGTAATCCCTGTGTCGTTTTGTCACCTGAAACTAAATAAATTCTACTTCCTGATAGCTTAGCTCCTCATGTCTCTTTACACACCTTTCACTTTTTCCCACACCTGCCCGACTTCCTTCCTTGTCTCCTTCTACCTATGCACCATGTGCAGGTAAATAAAACAATACAAGCAATTAACAACATATTCAAGATCTTGAGAATATTAAATATTTTGGAATGAACATCTTGAGATCATCATGCTAAGCAAAATAAGTCAGAAAAAAAGTAAAAACACCATACGATTTCACTCATATATGGGATGTAAAACTGAAAGCAACAAAGAAACAAGACTAACATACAAAGAAACAGAAATTCATGGACACTGACAGTAGTTCAGTGGCGGCCAGAGGGTAAGTAGGGAGGAGAGTGGACAGGAGGGTGATGATGGAGGTAGAACTGACTTTGGGTGGTGAGCACACAGTACAACGCATAGATTATGTTATTATAGAATTGTACATTTGAAACCTATATAATCTTATAACTGATGTCACTCCAGTAAATTTAATTAAAAATATTTCTTATTTAAATGAATTTTAAAGTTACTCAGTGTGTAGATTACACTCTGTCTAGATGGCATCACATTCTGTGGTGATAGCAGGTAAGAGTAGTACAGCAAAATCTATATAATCTATCAACACTGCATCAAAAATTAATTCTTTCTGTATCTTCTATGGTATCTATTTAAAATTGGCAATCACTCCACAATTTGACAATCTTCTGTTTTATAGAATTCATATGATTTTGGATTTTAAAATATTACAAATGTAATTGGAGTCCATATCAAACTAATCAAAACAATAAACAGTACATCAGTAGTAGTGAGTCTTACCAGCATTTTTGAAGATAAAGTCCACAGAAATGATAAACGAGTGTCTAAGAATTTGGATTGATATAGAAATGCCAGGTGGTGAAGCATCTAAAGGTCTCACTTCTTAAACTTGGTAACATCTCAGTTAAAACTGTGGAAGATACGGGGAAACTGTGATATGTACGTGACCAGCATAAAATACCAGGTAAAGTTGACTCTTTGATTACATCCTCCAAGTCCCCACATTATTAAAATATTTTTAGGAATCATTATTAAAGAAAACTACTTTTGTGAACTCATTACACTTTGTTTGCTTTTTTTTCTTTATTATCACAACATTGGAAATCCAATTACAGAACTTCCTAATTTTATAAGTAACAACAAATGAGCCTATTATCTCTCAAGAGTCTGTCCATCATTTTTTTTTTTTAATGTGGGGTAGTCCCTGGCTGGAAATCGAACCCAGGCCGCAGCATTGACAGCGCCAAAGCCTTAGCCACTACCAGGAACTCCCTCTGTCCATCTTTTCATTAAACTTTACATGGCTTTATCTGTCTACTTTCCAATGAAGAAATTCAATCTATGCATCAATCTATGAAGCCACCCTAAAACCATAAAAAATGCTATCGCACTCATGGAATCAATTTATCTGTGCATTAACCCCTACATTCATCCATTATTCTAGCCAACCATGTTTGGATCCATCAATCTAAACAGGTATCTATCTGCATTATACATTCAACATTCCATTTTGTAACCCACTCCAATTTCCACATCCAGGTATCTATTTCCACCTCCACTGAACACTGCATCCACTAAATCATACACCCATACATACTTCCAATGTTTCTTTTAAAACATTCATTCCTGATTCATGCATCTAGCCACCATTCATGTATACTCTAGTTTCTATCCATTTTTACATTCACTTAATTTTGCATTCATTCATCCATTGTAGTACCTTAAATTCCATGAAGCAATATTCTTGCACCCATTATTCCAGTCTTGTTTCTAAATATCCAATCATGTATTCCATTATCCATTAATTCTTCAATCCACATAAGCTTCAGTATTATGCAGAAAATTTCATTTCCCCTCCTTATATTTTTCCTTCCTTCCAACATCCACTATTACATCCAAGCTGTTTAAACCAAGCTTGTCCAACCTATGGTCCAGGACAGCTTTGAATGTGGTCCAATACACATTCATAAATTTCTTTAAAACATTATGAAAATTATGCACAATGTTTTAGCTCATCAGCTATCATTAATATTATAGTATTTTATGTGTGGCCCAAGACAATTCTTCTTCCAATGTGTCCCAGGGAAGCCAAAATGTTGGACACCCCTAGTTTAAACCATCAATCCAATCCTCCATTCTATGCATTCACCCACCAATCCTTGAGTTCTTGCAATTTACCCATTTATATTAATCAATTTGAAGTCACCGCAACTTCAAAATATCAACAGCATAACCCAACAGACATTTACTTCTCACTCATAAGACCACTCTATAATGCAATGGCTCTCTTCAGAGTAGCTTTGCTCCAAATATTCCAGACCATTCTGCTTTTGTGTCACCTGTGTTTCAACACATAGTACTATGATGACCATGGGTAAGAGATGGAGGAGAATTACAGGCTGTTAAAGAGACATCTGCCCATGACACAGGTTAGGCACTCTACATTTGAGTGAGTTCTACTGTGCAAGGACTAAAAATCTATGATTTAAGACTTAAAAATGACCATTAAGGTTCCAAATTGCATTAAACAGAGAAAACTCTGCAGTCCTCTGGGGGATATTATCTCACACTGCCTAAGCAGGTATGGGGGTCAAATACATAACGACGAAAGGAGAAATGACTCTGGGTGGTGAGCATACAATGCAACACATAGATGACGTATTTACAGAATTGTGCACTTGAAACCTACATAATTTTAGTAATGTCACCCCAACAAATGTAATAAAGTTAAAAAATAACAGAGTAGGATAACATGAATGGAACAGTGTCAGAGGGACAAGCAAGTGTCAGAAAGGGCAAAGAACAGAGAGCATCTCCTAAAGACCTCTGAAACATTCTCCATCCCAGAGAGGGCTCTCACAGTGCCTCCCAGGTGGATTTCTAAACTTCTAAGGAACTACCTTACCATGTCTCACATTCCACACCTTACCTGTGATAGCTTTGGTTATGGTTGCCTTGTCCTTGGCTCCACAGCTGTACACAGGGGAAATGAAGTGCTGATAACAAGATCATGTGTCTCTGGGCCAAAAGCAGACCTGACTGACAGAATACTGCAAAACACTCCTGGTCCCAAGAGCCTAAGTGAGAAACAGTGGACTTTTAGGCAGATGACACATTTCTTTGTTACCACTGTGAAAGGGTAGTTTATTGTGTAAATGTAAAACAAATCCAGCATTGAAACCAGAGTGGTATCCTCTTGCAGATAATTCTATTGCATATGTCTTTCTACTGTTTTGAAAACATGGAATACACATGAAACCCCCTCAAGTTACAGATGTCCATGTGATTGATTTGTTGTACCCAACATAACCTGTCCCTTCTGCAAAGAAAAATCATTTAAAAGATCTGTGCAATGTTCTGTCCCCTTGTGTCATTGAACCTTAAAACCTCATGTTGTGATCAAAGCAACATGAGGTATTCCTCATTTTTACTACCTTTACTACCAGTGACAACCATGAACACAGTACCCCCAACAATTCCTGTTGGACTGTCAACTGTGACAATCATTTTTGTAAGTTTAAAGTGACTGATATTTACAAAGTAGCCTTTTCTGAATCAACCCACTTTTGTACTTTCAGGCACATACCCATCAACTATTATGTACATCCATTGATTTGTTCATTTGCATTCTCAATGGTATTTCTGCACTTTTACAATACTCCCATTCTTTTACCAACATACATAGCACTAATACTTTTACATTCATATGCATATATCATCCCTGCTCAAACTCATGTTTTTCCCGAGACCATAAAAAATTCAAAGTATTACTAATTTTCTCCACTGTTCTGAAGGATTAGTTGTTACAAAATTCTAATTTGTACTGCAAAATGGTATCAGATTCACACAAAAAAGCTCATTTCAACTAATTATCATTTCCCTTCAATTTCACTTACTAATATACTCCCTCTTAGTAAACCTGTGAAAAATAAGCCATTTATGGAATCGGCAGTTCAACCTATTACCAGTATTACTGAGACTAACCAGTATTGCTACAGGCAGGACAAAGGCACTTTGGTGAGTAGGCCATCTTCTCAGCTGTTTGTGTATAACTCATGTCATATTCAGGAACTCTGAGACAAACACATTGTTTGCCCTCACTTTACTGGTGAGAAAATTGAGACTCTCCTCTAACAGGAGGAAATTCAAAGTACGTATCTCATTACTTATGACTTATAAAGCATTACACTTACTACGAAGCAATAAAACAATGTAAAATGAACAAGACCCTGTCTCTTAAGTTTAAGGAGTCAATGTTGACTGTCATATTATTTGATTAATATTTACACTGATTGAGATGCAATGTTGTTTTCAACCTGCAAATAAAAATGTCAATAACATATTCAGACATTGTTCAGAAGCCAAATATTTAGCACTGTTTTTAAAAATGAGGTAAAGTACAAAAAGAATTTGTGCATCCTTCTAAAATAGTGAAAATGAGTAAACAATGGAAATGTAATAACATTTTAAAAAATAAAACATGAAAAGATATGTAATAACTATACACTATTTGCTACATAAATGTGAATGAAAATAAATTTTCTAAGGGCTAAGAAAATACCCTAACTATACACTATACAAGTGAATGGTATAACTGAATATACATGTGAATCAGTTGAAAATTAGAAAACTGATATGTTTTATCCTACTGTATCTATATATTTGCACTGATCTCATAATTGCAATTATACTATTATATCAATACAACTGTTACTCAAGGGTCTTTGCAGTAATATCTTTAGACTATAGTACATGAAATTACATTAATCAGCTTTGGAGAATAGGACATCAAATTCATTATTACATAACTCAGACATGTCGACCCTGTGGCACCAGACTGCTCTGAATTTGGTCCAACAGCAATTATTAAAACTTCAGATTTTCTGCGATTTTTTATTTTAGCTTATCAGCTATAATTAGTTAAGTGTTACTGCATTTTATGTGTGACCCAAGAAAATTCTCCTTCCAGTGTGGCCCAGGGAAGCCAAAGTTTGGACACCGTTGCTGTAACTGGTAAGTAAAAGATGACAAAACATTCAGTAATTCTAGCAATCACAATTACTAGAATTAGTGGGTGATCACATTGTAAGGTACGAAAATATCAAATCACTATATTGTAATTGTGAAACTAAAAAATGATTGCATACCAACTATACTTATAAACTTGTTAAAAAAAAAAGGAAAATAAAAAAATGTTAAGTAGTTGGAATTACTTATCCCTTAGAGTAATTTTCCTTATTTAGAGCAAATGTGCAACTACTAATAAAATAGAGGACATAATTTTTTAGGTAAAATTTTGATATCAAAACTGAATGCTGGAGTTCCCTGGTGGTGTACTGGCTAAGGCTTCAGTGCTGTAAACACTGCGCCCTGGGTTTGATTCCTAGCCAGGGAACTACCCACATAAAGTAACAAAACAAAACTGAATGCTGAATGGTTGCACATTGTAGAAAGACAAACAAATGCTGTGATGTAATTCATTAAGGAGTACTCTTACAATTAATGAACTAAGACGCAATGCAAATGAAAACATTCCTGTAATAAATGCTTTAAAAAATAATACAACCAGTCTGGTAATGCACTTAAGGTCAAGGAAACATTCAACACTACCAACACGGACTCCATCTACCACGTAAAGGTAGAAATGTAAGAATTTTAAAGGGTAAATAGCCTGATTTCCTCCAAGTCAAGAAAAAAAATTAAAAGCATGGCTTGTTGTGGATTTAAAGAATTAAAAACCAAAGATTGTTTTAGACTTAAAGAACCATAATCAAATGGAATGGAAGGCATGATTATTCAAGAGCTGACTTGAACATAACTATTTTAAATACACATAAGACAAGTCTGAATAAGGACTTTTATCAAGCAATTTCATGGGTGTTACTGGGTGTACCATTATGATACACTGTATAAAATTATTACTTTTCCTATTTTTCACCAGGTAGCATGATGATTATGCTTTTAAAAGACTGGTGTCACCAAAACCTTCACATGTAACAAAACACATTCTGAAGAAATTAAAGAAAAAAATAAGTCTTGTAACTTCTTGAGAGATGTTAAAAATGTGTATTATCATATATTTGGAATATATTTTAAATGTCATGAGCATGAGCTCATGGATAATTGAAGGCATAGTCAGGCATTGTACATGACACAAAAAGAAAATGATGGTCATGATATCAAAAGCAAGTCAAATTAGAAAGACTACAAGTACCTCTAACAGAATGACAGAGATAGCAAGTTTATACCGAACCGTGGGAATACTTTGTACACTAGAGACAATGTATCTTACCAAGGGCCCCTCAATTTTCAAATGAGCTGTAGTTTTGGTAGTTAATATAAATTTAAATTTATTTACATATTTATAAAAGATACTAAGTAGTCTCTCTGTGTAACAGATATGAGATAGAGAGAGAGAAAACCTTAGGGTGGGAAATAACACGGAAATTAGCTTACCAAAATGCATTCAGCACTACAACCAGTGAGTGTGGGGAGGAGGGGATAAAATAAATTAATGTAAAAATTAAGTTCCAAATACAATAAATTACTAAAGAATAATTTCTTAAAATATTTAACATAACAAAAGAGCAAACAAAATTTCCAGTATAAAGACATTAGGAGAATTAAGATGGAGAGTCAATTAATACAAGTGCTCATGACTAAAACTATCTGAGATAAAAATTCGAGGTCCCAAGTTGGATCCAGATTTGTTGTTATCTTTGGAACAAATGACAGATCTAACTAAGAATTATTTTAAAAGATGTCCAGTAATTTTAGCTAACAATAGGGATATGATGTTAGTATATTTTAAAACGTGATCTGTACACATAAAAACCTAGGCCTTAAACACCATGGTACTTGTAATTTCCAATAGATGGCAGAATAATTATTTGTTCTAGTTGCTAGACACAGGCAAGTTCATTTTTATGTTCTCATCTGTGTCTATGAAACTTTTTACAATAAAAATAGATGGCTCCTTAAAAGTTAAAACATGGAATTACCATGACTCATAGCAATTTTCCTTCTAGGCAGTTACCCAAAGATGACATCAGGGGCTCAGGCACTTACATTTCAATGTGTACAGCCACACAGCCTTATTATTCACAAAGTTAGAATGTGGACACGCTTAAGTGGTTTTAAACAGATGAACATGGAGACCATACATACAATGGCATTTTCAACCATATAAAGCATGTTCTACAATATATCGTGCTCGGAATGTATTGGAGAGCTGTGACACCTAGAACCTATGTAGTTCTTGCTGACCAGTGTCACCCCAAATATTTAATATAAAAAATTTTAAAAATAAAGTCTATTGTCATAGACATGAAAAAAAAATTCTGATACATAGCTTGTTTTTTTTTTTTTTTTTTTTTTTTTGCTTTTTTTTTGGTATGTGGGTAGCTCCCTGACTGGGAATCGAACCCAGGCCGCAGCGCTGACAGTGCCAGCGCCGAAGCCTTAAGCCACTACACCATCAGGGAACTCCCATAGCTTGCTTTTTAAAGTACCATTCCCCGTAAGAAACGAAGGCTCTGAGGAGAAATAGCTGGCTCCACATTTGGAGCAAAGTAAGAATGGAATTTGGATACTATGTGGCCAGAGAAAGAGGTGCTCAAGAAAGGACAGGGACACGGTGACAAGACACGGTGAGAGCTGAATGGCCAAAAATGGAACAGTTTGAGAAAAAAAAAAGTAATCATCAATTTTACCCATAGGACATATAAAATATTCTTGAATCCACATTGAAATAAATGATTGAAAAATTAAATAGAGAGAAGGGTCAATTTTTACTTACAGCACAACTTCCAATTCCAATTAATAAAATGTAAGACTGACAGTTTTTTACAAAACTCATAATTTGACAAATACCATAGAATATTAATTATTGCAGGCAAGAAACATCAGTGTGATAAAATTAGCAATACTAAGTTTAAGAAATGAAACTTGCACTACCTTTCCATAAAGGTACTAATTCTACAACTAAGTAATCAGAGTCCCTAATCACAAGACATGTCAGTGTGCTCCCCCTGGTGATGAACTGAAACATCACATGATTTCTATAGTATTCTTGCCAAAAAATTCAGAATCTCAATCTCAATGCCTCCCCTCCCCTCTAAAAAAATCAGGCAAACTCACACGGAGGAACATTTTGTAGTTTCTTCCAAGTGTCAAAATCAGTGCAACAGAGATGATGTATTATAGAATTCTAAAGACTTGGAACCTATAATTTTATTAACAAACATCACCTCAATAAACAACAAAAATTAAATGTTTTCTAATAAAGCAAAAAACAATAAAAATAACTATGTACTGACTTGCAACACTTTTGTAAATCAAAAATTATTTCCAAATAAGTATTAATTAATTCTAAACTTAAAGGATTTCAGTAAAGCTAGTAATAAACCAAATACAAAATCCTGACAAAAACCTATCAACATAAGCTGTTTGTTTTAGAATTCTCTTTTCAGAAATTGCAAGTTTTAGAATTGTTAATATTGTAATCATAGCATGCACACAATTTAGTCCATTCAATCACTTCATGGGAAAATTAAATTTTAGATTAATCAATAATTATACTGGCAAGTAAGATCAACTGCAATACACAAATGACATTTTATTAAACCTGCCATCATATTTGGTAATAAACACACAATTAACATTTCCTAAATTAACCGGAAAGTAAGCAAACCTTAAAGTAACAAGATTAGTATTCCCAATAATCTAGAAATACCTACTTACTACCTATAAAAGAAAACTGGAATTTTGAAATTTCAACAAAATGCCATTAAAAAAATACAGGAACAGCTTCCATAGTAACAACAAACTGGGTGTACACTCTCGATCACTATACATCATGAAATTCCTGAAACTAAATAGTAAAAAACTATAGTAACAGAATTCCAACACAATTAGATTAAAAATAGAAAGACATACCTTGCAGTTGCATAGGAAGACTCAATTTTAAAGAGTTTTAGTCTCTCCTAATATATCTATTAATTTCGTGCAAATGAAATTAAAACTGCAATTTTTTCCAACTTGCAAAATAATTTTAAGCATCATTTGAGAGAAAAAAGTGCGAGTATAGTCAGGGAATGTTCTGAAAAAGAGAAATGAGATAGAACTCAGTGACTAGATAAGACTAGAAGAGCATCAGGAATTTTATCAACAGAAGGTAAGAAAACAAGTAAATAAAAATGCAGCCAATTGGATGTAGACTGTAAAACAAGTGGTAACTGCTAAAGTCAGGTGAATAATTTAGAGAATGTATATGCTTTAAAACCACAGT
Organism: Lyroderma lyra; assembly: GCA_004026885.1. Classification (NCBI taxonomy): domain Eukaryota; kingdom Metazoa; phylum Chordata; class Mammalia; order Chiroptera; family Megadermatidae; genus Lyroderma; species Lyroderma lyra. The sequence continues at coordinate 26,023 of PVJL010014648.1, forward strand.
AATGAAAAACTAATGAAAAAATAATGGACAAAAAATGAAGTACAGATTAAAAATTTTGATACTAATGAAAAATGTTTTTAAAGAAAAACACAAAACACAAAAGGCATCAGACAGAACATGATTGTATTTGAATACACAATTTTTGTACAACCAACAAATAAACCACAGTAAAATGACAGCAAAGAACATGGTATTTCACTTGCATGACAAATTGTTAACATCTTTAGTCAATAAATGAGCTCTTAGAAACCAGTAAAAACACTAATATTCCAAACAAAATGACAAAACAAGTAATTGAAATAATACAAGTGATTATTAAGAAATAAAAATATATGAAGATGACTATGCTGAACAGTAACAGAAGAGCAATTTCTTTCTTAGTATCGCAGTCAAAGATTAAAAACACCGACTTCTAATGTCTACGGTTTTGAATAGTTTTATACAGTTTTAAGTCTTATTAACAATCACTAGGAGTCAGACTGATGAGGACTATTCTCTACAATTGGGGGGGGGGTAAACTATAGTTTTGACTCTAAATATAAATTTTGGATATGCTTATTCCTAACAGTTCCAAATGCAATGAAATAATTTCAACAAATCAGTTGAACAAATTCAAAATTACTTATATCTAAGCATGTTTACTGCACAGGCAATATATAGATGAGGTATTATAGAATTCTACACTTTAAACCTATAATTTTACTAAACTAATGTAACCCTAATGAATTTAAAAAATAAACAAAAAACAAAAAGAGTAACTATGTAGCTAACATATGGGCTCAAAACATAACCTGTTTATATATCAAAACAATCAAAAAAGATATGCAGGAAATTCCACTAATAGTAGGTAACATTGAGGATTGAAATTAAAAGGAAAAGAGTACAACTAACTATTGTATTTAAATTTCTATGTCCTCTGACATCTCAAAAATGGTTTTTGTGAATAAAAGTTAAATTTACCCCGATAAGTGAAAACTATAAATCTATGCACTTAATACGCCTAGGGGCCCGAGATTACATATCCAGAGCTTCTCTGTAAAGACGTCTCTGCCATCCCAGCTCCTGAGATTCCAGTCCCACAGTCACTATCCCTGGTTACAACTCTCTCCAGTGACACCCTTTAGGTCACTTTCAAACATGAGCTTTCTCAGTCCAGTTCTGTTCTGCAAGCAGCGTCCACTGCAACACACACAAGGCACGTCCCCATATGTAATGAAGCCCACGTTCCAGTGAAAATGTTCGCAGAAGCAGTTTCCTTTTCGGTCATCAC
>PVJL010014649.1:0-27307 GCA_004026885.1 Lyroderma lyra
GGGGGGGGTGACGGGCAGCGGGGGGTGACGGGCATCGGGCAGCGGGTTAGGCCCCGATGTGATGCGAGATGCAGGACAAGAGGTAGAGAGGGAGCCAGGTGTGCGTCGGGAACAGGAGCTGGGCGAGTGGCCGTCACACCTGGGCCCCAGGTGGCAGGCGGGCAGGGGACAGTCCTTTGGACTTTGCTCGGGTTTGGGCAGGAGGTCAGTGACCTCGCAGTGCTGGAGGGGGCGGTGAGTGATGCGTGCGTGTGGACACTGGGGCCAGTGGGCCTGTCCCGCCGTGTTGGGCTGGCTCCGTGGGGCTGCCCCGTGAGCTCCAGCCCGTGGTGCGCCCACTGGAAGGAGCACGGCCCCCCAGCCGCTGCTGGTCACCACAAGCGGCACAGAAACCCCGCGTCCGGGCTTGGTCCTGCAGCACCGGGGCTCTGCTGCCCGTCCTGAGCCCCTTGTCAGTGTCCGAGGTCCCGTGTCCCCCGAGCGCTGGCCCACAGGACCGCGAGTCCCACTACACCTTGCACACACCGGGCTGGTCCCTGCCTGGACCCGGATCTGGTCGCTGTGTGGACAGAAGACTGAGAACGAGACGCAGGCACGCAGCAGGCTGCCCCGCAGTCCAGGCGGGTGACCATGTCACAATGGCCTGACCTGCAGGGTGCCTGCCTCCTGGTGGCCGCCGCGCATGGCCAGGGTGCCCCATGGGGTGTGGCCGAGCAGGCCAGCGAGGGTCCCCTGGGGCATAGAGACTGCCTCCCCTGCTCCCCAGTGACAGTGACCATCGAGGGTCCCCTTCAGGGAGAGCGCCTGTCCCTTCAAACGCTGCATCTTTTTGCTGAGAGTTTCGGTGCCTTCGCTTTAGGAAGCTGCTAGGAATTGCCTCCCCGGGACGTCAGCATCTGCTTCAGACGCACGCGGTCCCCCCCGATGACGGTGATGCTCCAGGAATCGTGTGGCGGGTCTTGGATGGGAGGTGCCACTGGCTTTGCTCCCTGAAAGTAAACACGTGGCCGGGACGTGCTGGGAAGAAGGGGCAGGGCTGCGAGGCCACCGAGGCCACGGTGCTGGGACCGCCCGGCCTCCCACCTTCCCTTCCCCGTGTGCCCCCAGGCCTTCCCGCCGTCCCCCCCGCAGGCAGGGGGCTGTGGCCCTCCGGCTGCCTTCCCGGCGTTTCCCGCTCCGCCTCCAGCTTCCAGGAGTTCGGTGGTGTGTGCTGGCCGGGCTGCTCGGAGCTCATCCGCTTGCCGTTCCCCGTGCCTCCGGCTAAGTCTGAGGAGTTGGGTTTCGTCTCTCGTTGTCATCACTGACACGTTGGACCTTGGTGCTTTGCCGTCCACCCTTTCTAGAAAGAAGATTTCTGCACTTCCTTTCTATTAGGAATGTTCCTGGCTTTTCCGTTTCGTCTTCCCCGGCCTCTTGGATTGATCAAGTGTTTTGATGCCCTTTTCCCCGTGAAAGCTTTGGCCGTCGTGTCACGTTTCCGTCATCGTCAGGACTCACGTCGGGCTTCAGGGAGCGAGCCGTGTCGGGAGGTGGCGCCCTGCGTCACGTCGTTTTTGTGCCCACAGACGGTCCCAGCCTGTGGCCCACGGAGCCACGTTGCTCTTGCTAGTTGTGTGGCGGTGATGGGCCCGCGTGTGCGTGTGCGTGTGCGTGTGTGTGTGCGTGTGTGTGATGGTTCCTGCCTGCGGACAGGCAGGAATGCCTCCTCCTCCCCCAGGATGAGCTGTGAAGTGTTTGCGCTGCGGTCGGGCCCGCGGCGAGGACTCCGTGCGCACACCTGCTCGTGTGCGACTGCGGTACCTCCTCTCCGTAAGGGCGGCCCTCGTCCGTGCGCGCACGTTTTCAGCGTGAGGGCCTGCAGCCGAGCTTCCGTAAAGCCGCCGTAGCGTGCGGGACACGGCTGGCGCGGAGCGAAGGTTCCACCCTCACGCTCCGCAACGTGGGCTTTTCAGTGGCGTCTGCTGCCGTGGCTGTGCGGGGGGGTTGCCATCAGGTCTATTCCGCGAGGCCTTTCAAGTCGGGTTTGAAGTCTTCTGACAGTGGCCAGGGGAGGTGACAGCCCTCGCGCTTTGGTGGCCAGCTCGGCGCGTGTCCCAAAGGGTCCGCGTTTGACACGTGCTGGATCTCGTGCCGTCACCGCGGCGCTGCACTGGGGTTTGAGACTCAGCAGGTTAAGGACGGACCGCCAGCACCTTCTGCCATTTACGGTCCTGGCACTCGCAGCGGCGTGCACACGGAGAGAGCGCACGTCAGTGAGCCCCGAGGTCACGGAGCACCACGGCAGGTTGTAGAATCTAATTCTGAGGTTGTTGTAGAGAAGAGAAGTTTGTGTTCACGTCTTAGAGTCAGTGCTGTGGGGCATCGGTGGTGTGACGTGTATTGTTACTTCAGCCTTTAAAAGTGCACCTTGCACCGTTTCCCCCTTGCAATTGTAGGGATCCCCGTTCACGACCCAGCCTGCTCACGTTTACAATCTTTTCGCGACCACGGCCATCGGCGACGGGATTCGGCTGTGGGACTTGAGAACCCTGAGGTGAGGCCCGTCCCCTTGTGCAGATTTCGGCTGGGGGTGAAGCCCGGGAGACCACGTACACGTGTGTCTGTGGACGCCCACGGAGCACGTGGCTTCAAATGTCCGTAAACTCAGTTTGACCTCTTTTCCCCCAAATATGACGAGGTTGTAGTGAATCGCATCACACTGGCCCACTGGGAAAAGTCTGATTTGTACACAGAAAAGGTCACATCAGTTTGGAATGGTAAAATGACAGGTGCTGGTCCTTCCTCTGTCACGTGGGTGGCATGTGGCCCCTGCGTGCCAGAGGGCACAGGGGGACGATCGTATGCCCTTGGACTGCAGTGATACATGTGCGATACATATTATTCAGCGGTTCTCAACCTGGGGGGCGCGACCCCTTTGGGGGTCGAACGACCCTCTCACTGGGGTCACCTAAGACCATCGGAAAACACGTATCAGATGTTTACATGACGATTCATAACAGCAGCAACATGACAGTGATGACGTAGCAACGACGATAATGTTATGGGGGTCACTACACCATGAGGAGCTGTAGTAAAGGGTCGGGGCGTGGGGAAGGCTGAGAGCCGCTGCGTTACAGATTACGTGTGAGTGTGTTAGCTACATCATCCTGTTCCTTCGAAGCCCTCTAATTATGCCAATCACAGCGTGTAATGTCTCTAACATTATAGCTGTGCCTGTGTACACGCGTGTGCAACGAAACCAGCAGTGTCTCCTCCTTAGTCCTAAGCAGGTGTGACGCCCGTGGCCCACCTGTGCGGAGTGGAGAGGTGTCGTCCACCCCTGAGGACAGCTTGGGCCGGCCTGTCCTGCCCCCCGAGCCGGGCCCGGTGCTTAGACAGTGCTGGCTGTCCCCAGAGGTGTTGGAGACTTTCGCCAGTAAAACGCACATCAGTTCCCCGACATTCTTTACAGCAAACAAGGCTTCTGTAGCACTTTGTGAGGGGTTGGTGGTGGGACTCACCTGCATAGACGGTTGCTCTTCCAGACGTCTTTGAATCATCGATTTAAATAATTGATGAGTTTAAAAGGTTTGTTTTTATAGATAAATTGTAACGATCTCCAGAGTGTGTTTATCACTCAGGAGTCTTCACATGAATACGGTTTGCTTAGCGTTAGCTGGGTCACGTCTGTGAGGTTTTCATTTTGAAAAGTGTCGTAACTATTTTTGAAAATCTCTGGAAGAGCCGCTGACAGTTTAACCCCGACACCTGCCATGTCCTTTCGCTGTTGGTTTTCGTTTTCGTGGCGAAAAGCAGCAGGTCGGTGACTGTCGTAGTTCGTGCTGGACACCGGGAGTCACTGTCTCCGCTTCCTGCTTCTCGCTTGTCCTCCAGGTGTGAGCGTCGCTTCGAAGGTCACGTGAGCCGCCGCCACCCCTGCGGAATCGCCTTCAGCCCCTGCGGACGCTATGTGGTCTGCGGCGCCGAGGACAGATGCGTACGTGGGGCGGGGGGCGGGGCCTGCGCACGGCTGCTGGGAGCGTGGGGCGCGAGGCCACGTGTCCCCGCCGGCCAGCGAGTGACACGCGCACACAGCGGCGGTGATGTAGTGCCAGGAGCATGCCAGGGGAGCAGGGGCCGTCGGGGCGGCGTGTTCTTAGGAAGCACCTGTTTGCAGCGTAAATGGTGAATTCATTCATTCCTCATTCATTTATTCATCATGGCACGGATGGCTTATGCGAAAGACACCGTGTTACGTGCTGTATTCCTTCGAATTAGCAGGACGTAACGTTAAGGACACGCAGCTCCTGACGGTCCCAGCAGGTACGAGCAGGCGAGTACGTGCGTTTGTCCGGAAAGGTCTCACATTAGTTTCCTGGGGCGGCCGTGACGCACTGCCCCAGTCTGGGAAGCGTGGACCAACACAAGTCCGTGTTCTCACGGTTCCGGAGGCCCGAAGTCCTGAACCGAGGTGTTGGCAGGACCAGTTCCTCCTGGGGTCCCCGGGGCGGGGGGCGCGGCTGGTCCAGGCCTCCTCGGGTCCTGGGGTTGTGCCGGGCCTGCGCCTCCTTCGGCCTGGCGCTGAGCAGCAGTCTCTGCCTCCATCTTCACGTGGCTGCCTCGCCGCGGGGGGGGGGGGTCCCATCTCCCTCTCTCCTCCCTGAGAGGGCGCTGGGCACTGGGCCCACTAAGTCCACGATGATCTGATGATCCTGGACCTGGTCACATCTGTAGAAACCCTGTGAGGTTCCATTCAGAGGCCTTGGGGGTTAGGACTTGGAGGTATCAATTTGGGGGACACAGGTCAACTCACGACTAGTCTGTGAGCGTTCTCTATGAAGGGATTTCCAAAAATTCAAGAAAATCATAAAGTTTATTTGTAAATAACCACTTTACAATTTACCCAGGAGTCACAGATTTATTTTCTAAATGTTTTTTTTCTGATTCACTTTAACTGGTGAGAATGGAATTTACTGAAATCACTGCTATGAGACTTGAAGAGGAAAAGTTATTCTAAGATGTTGCTGGCTCATGACTAACTGAACGTGCCCCCCTGACGTCCTTGTCACCTGCTCTGTGGTAGACACTTGAGTTCACCCCTAAGTGAGGTGGTCTGAGCGTGTGAGAAGTGAGAAGAAGTGGATGCCACAGGCTTTTCGAAGAAAATGGATTCGGAAACTTACCACGTAGCTAATAAGCAATTTTCAAATTTATTGAAGCAACTTAAATTATTAAAATAAGTAATGTTTGTTAGACAACGTGAAGGATTCCCCACCCCTGGTGCCACGTCATCTTTTTGCAGTTTTGCTCGCACCATCACCACCACGAGCCACAACAAAATAATGGAAATTTTGTTTTTTCCTCGAAACTGTATCTCTGTACCCAGTCAGGTACCTAAGACTCTGTTACCAATTTACATCCATCCTTAGAACACCTTCCTCCGTGTAATGATTTCCTGGCTTTCAGGTAGAATATCACATCCTCATCTGCATCAAAGGCTTGAGCATCCTTGGGCAGCACCTAAGCCGACACGAGCCAAGCGCAGGCCTGTGCTGTCAGGAGCCAGATGCACGTCGGCTGTGGACGTCGTATTTTCTTGAAATTTTTGATCACTGTTTTGTTTGTTTTTAAATTCAACATATAAATTCGCACAACCCAAAAACACAGAAATTGAAATTAAAAGTACAAAGACGGAAACATTGATGGGAAATGACGCTGATGTGAAGACACTTACATGTAAAGTTGACCTTGAGGCTGAAAGCCTTGCTGGTGACAAGGAGGGACCGTTAATGAGGACGGTTTGCCAGCCTACGTGGAAACTGTCCTATTTCTAAACCTGTATGTACCCAATGACGTGGTTGCAAAATACATAAAGCAAAAGTAACGCAACTGTCTCACAAAAAGCACATCCTCGATCGTAACGGAAGGCTGTAACAAGCTGCTTTTAGTGGGTGGAGAACAAACTTCTGCTGATTATGAGGCTTTTCTGCCTAAACTACTTTGCTGGTTCTCCGGAACCACGTAGAACACAAACCGTGTGTCCTCGTGTGCTAGAAGCTGCAGTGTCTCCAGCTTGGCAGCCTGAGTCTGTCCTGCGTGTCCTGCTGCCACTGTGCCGTGCGAACTTGAGATGTGATGGCACCTTCATAACACAAAAAGCCGAGGATGAGCCAATAAACGATGTGGAACCTGAACCCAGTTGAGTCTTCACAGGCCATTTCTGACTGACAGCAAATACCCGGGACACCGGAGTACATTTAAAGGCGTCCCAAGGAGGCAAGCAAACAGACCGTGAGGGTGGAACATTCCTCAGGAGACTGATGCAGTTTCTTCGGCTGCTTTATGGTGTGAAAAACAGACAGACAGACAGACAGACACAGACAAAAACCCAAAAACAGGCAGTGAGAGAGACGTAAAAACAGCGCATGGGCCCTGGTTCCTGACTGACCCCGAGTAACTGCAAAACGACGTTTGAGAACTTTGGGAAATTCTTGTGACTGGAGTCGTTTTTTCCTTTAGTGAGGGGCTGGCGTGGCAGTGCGGCGATGTGCGGGATGCCCGTGCTTTCCGAGGCGCTTAGGCAGGGCAGCATCTTTGCAGTCTGCTTCGAAGGAAGGAGTTTGGTGGTGGGAAGTTCGCAGCTTGGCCAGAGGCATCTGTGGGTGAAACTCTCAGACCCAGACCCACGGAGCGATGGTCCCCGGCAACTTGAACAGACGTTTTCCGAAGACGACGCACGAAGGGCCAACGGAACACGAGAACGTGCGCGCCGTCACTAAGCGGCAGGAAACCGCAACCACGCGGGAGCAGCGCAGTGTTGTGTTCGGGGCGCGTGTGTCGGGGCGCGGGAGGTGTTCCCTGTGCTTTCGTGCACCCTCGTGTCTGGTGACTTCCCAACATAAAGCCAGCCACCGACGCTGGGGACACACCTGGACGCGGGTGGCAGCGGGGAGGTGAGGAGGGAAGGGGCGCGTCCGGGGACCCCTGTGTTTCGTTCACTGGGGTGTCGCTGTATGGGGCAGGGGAGCACGCTGTGGTTGCACGTGGCCAACGGCCCTGCACCGATAGTGTGTGGCGGGCTGCCACGTGGTGGTGACACCACCCGGGAGGATGCCTGTCACCGGCCGGATCCCTCCGCCCCGGCTTTCATTACGGATCACAGGCTGAAAGAAATCAAAGCGCGTGCACTAACAGACGGTTAAAGACGACTGGTCATGTGAGTGACCACAGGCCCAAAGACCCTGAAATAGACCAGGATGTTATTGGAAATCAAGTTGATAAATATTATTTCAAACTGTTAAAGCTGCTGCTGCCCTCGGTGTACGACACTGTCTCGTGCAGGGCTGTCCAACCCCGTGGCTTCCCTGGGCCACATTGCAAGCATTGTCTTGGGCCACACGTAAAATGTACTCACACTGACAATAGCCGATGAGCTAAAAAAGGTCGCAAAAAAAAAATCCCAATGTTTTAAGGAAGTTTATGGCTTTCTGTTGGGCTGCACGCGGCCCGCGGGGCGTGGGGTGGACCAGTGGTCAGTGCCACAGCAGGGGCCACTGTGCTCTGTGGGTGAGAGAGTGGCAGCGGGAAGGGCCGTGTGTCACTCTGTCACAGTCTCTGCCTTGAGGACAAAGTGACTGCGTGTCCTCCTGCAACCTGACGGGGAACCCAGGCCATGTCGTCAGCGCTGTGCTTCACGTGATGGGGACCCACCCCAGGGTTTTCCAGCCGAGTCCCTGCGTCCTGCCGGAAGCACGCACCTTTTTGTGTCCCCGTGGCTTTAAGTAAGGCTCCGTGCCACGTGGTGGCTGTTCGGGTCTTCTGAGGGACATTATCGTTGTTTTCATGGACTAAAAATTCAGTGACCTGAAGAAATGTGCACAGTTCTGAGAAACGTCATTTCTGGGAAAAGCTTTAAAAAGCAAAGTAAATAATATGGTGGTTGACTCCCCCGTGGATGTATCACTTCCATTACGAAGTTTCCGAAATGCAGAACTAACTTCTGTTTGCAATTATTTCCCCCGTTTCCTCTGTGGGGGTAACGGCGGTGAGGGGAAATGAAGGACACGTGCTAAGGACTCGGAGACGAGAAATGAAAGGAACTTCGTCCTCGCGGATACCGGTCAACAGTTGCAAACAGTCGCCGAGAACGGCTCTAGTTGTTTGCAAAACACGTGTGTCTTTCAGCAGTACAGCCGGTCCCTTACGATTTCTGTGAAAATACTTTGGAACAGTAGAGTGTCATTCCAGCCCCGAGTGGTTTGTACCATCTCCTCGTCTTTGGCCTGACAAAATATGGCTTCCCTCTTTGTCACCCCTTTCCTCCGTAAACTAGTTTTGGAGTGAGATTTTACTGGGTCCAGGCTTTATTTCCAGTTCCATTCGTTCCTTAGGGCGTTTTAGCTACAGCTTACTCCGCTCGGATGGGGCAAGTCGCTTCGTGAATCACGTTAACTGCTGTTCCAATTAAAGCGTGTTCTTCACGTGGGTTGCAATGACATTGAGTCATCGGCCAGGTTATCCCTTATTTTTACATCTTGTTATACGAGGCAAGCCGTGTCCTCTTGGACTGGTCATTGCCACTGTGCAGAAGGACAGCTCATGACAAGTGTGGATGTAACGAAGTATTTCTGACATCTGGGGCCTCGGACTGCTGTTTTCAAGTCTAAAGTTTGTCAGGACCAGAAAGTCATGTGACTCAAGAACTTGGTGTGTGAAAAGATACTTCACTTAATACCATTTTCGTATAGAAAATAAAAGCCTGTTTCCTACATAATGCGGGCCTGGCCTTCTCTCACAATGTCACCAGTCACCTTCTGTGCATTTTGAGATTCCACACACGCAACCGCCCTTAGGAATTCCCACTTAGAATTAGCTAGAAACATAACGAGTCTCGGGAAGGGCTTCCCAGCAAGAGGTGCTCCTGTAATAGAAGCCTTCTAAGTGTCCGAGCCCCCCTGCACGGCTCTGCAGCCGCCCAGCGCCCGTCTGCACTTGATGTCCTCCGGTCCCCGCTGCGTCCGGAGCGGGAGGGGCCGCTTTCTCCGTGCCTGCTGCCGATCCCCTCGCTGCTTGTCTGGGACCCCGTTTCTTTCTTTGCGCCTTTGTTCTCCAGGTGCTTTCCATGGGCCTGCAAGCAGGGTCCCTGGAGTCTAAAAACATTTGCTTCCATTGCACTCAGTTCCCTTACTCCCTACTTGGAATTATAAGGTCCACCCTTTTGCCTACCCTCCTGGCCCCCGCCCCACCCCACCCCCATTCCTCACGACTGCACCCCTTTGCTTTCTTGGCTTCTCATACGGTTCTCTGTGCGCGTTTCTCTTCTACTTAGATGTTTCTTCCTCTTCTCACATCTTCCATTGTGACACCAACCACTTTCGGGGTTCGAGCGCCTCCCCCCCCCTCCCCCCCGCCACATCACAAGCCGAACGCATGTCAAGTGATCTCTGGTGGCTGTACCAGTAACTTACTCTCTACATGTCATCGTGCCCTCAATAAAACTATGGGGCATTAATAATTTGAAGCGAACCTACCTCAACCAACCAGTTGTGACTTACATGACACTTGTGTTCTGTAGACAGTGATATATACTGTCCCTAAAATGAAATATTTGATGACAAATGTAGATATGTATACATTTATAGGTATAGCTATGTTAATAAATATATAGCTACATAGACATGTGTGTCTTTTTATATAGTACCACCATGAGAGGCAAATGCATGTCTAATTTTATCAACAGTTATGGAAAAGATTCTAAATATTTGAATTGCTCAAATTTTAAGCAGATTACTAGGAAACAGCTTTCTCCCAGTTCTGTGGGAAAGACTATGAAATACCACTTTTTCCTTCAATTTGGGACTTCTAGGTGAGGTTTGTCAACCCCAAGAAAGAAAACACCTACCAAGAAGGGGTCCTGGGGGCTGATTTAGCTCAAAAATTCAAAACCAAAACCAAAACCAAAAAGCAGAGCCCAGCAGCTATTGCTGAACAGCGGCCCTCCTGCCCGGCGGGCTTCAGGGAGACCTGCGCTGCTCTGCTCCTGCTGCCTGAGTCCGCCCTCATAAAGGCGAGCCTGGAATTGTATTTCAACCAATAGGATTGAGACTTTCCCTGTCCAATCAGAGCTCTGCAGCTATATACTCATTAGCATCTCCACTGACCAAACAGAGTTGCTGCATTCTGACCAATCAGGACACTGCTTTTTGGGCCAATCAACCTGTGAAGACTTGGAGACCTTATTTGCATGAGAATGGACCAATCAGGGACCAGGGGCGGGGACTTTTGTCTATATAAGTCAGCTCCCACGTGCCTCTGGGAGTGCCCTTTCCACCAGAGACTGCATCTCGTGTTTGGAGGCGGCACATCACACAGACGGGCGCAGACTGGCGGGGCCTGGCCCATAGCGGACCGGAGTGGAGCTGTGCAGCCAGATGGACGGAGCTGCAGCGCTGGGGCCACCTTGCATGTGCCCGGTGTGCCCGGGGATGCCCACCGCGGTGCTGCTTCGCACTTGAGCTGCGTGCACTGAATCAGGCTTCCCTCCGCGTGACACCCCAAACTGGAGGTTCCTGTTAGCGTTCAGTGGGTGGCAGCAACCGATGATTGACAGGTTGGAAAACAAAACTCTACTCTTTCCTTGAACCTAGCCATCAAATAGGAGCATATGTTCGCAGAGTAGTGGAGAGGGTGAGGTAGATTCATTAATATGGTAAAATATTCTAAAGGGGAAAAGAGAAGAAATGCGTATTCCGTAAATTTAGTTCTGTTTTGTCCATTCTGTGAGTTGCTGCTGTGACACTTGATTGGCCATTGTATGTAATTCAGCTTTGCGTGGTATATGGTTGATTACTGACTTTTTCAACACAGAATCCTGTTCACGTTGTCTTTTAGGCGTACGTGTATGAGATGGGCTCAAGTACGTTTTGTCACCGACTGTCGGGACACTCGGACACAGTCACTGCCGTGGCCTTCAGCCCGTCAGCCCCCCAGGTACTGTCTTCCTGTGTAAGTGGGGGCACCGCCGCCCCTCAGAAGTCTTAGATATCTTTTGTAACTGTCAGATTTATTGTGGTAAAGTTTTATAATTAAGATGACATGCCGTTTTCATGGCGTGCACGGAGGCAAACCTAGGATATACAGACCTTTTTGGGGAGAAAGAAAAATAACTAATGTTTTCTTTAAAAGTGAAAGTATTTGTCATTCAGTGCTGATGACACTGGCTCTAACTAAAATGTGGAAAACTATGGAAATACCCGTGGACAGATACAGTAATATGTAGCACTAATATGAACGTACTTAAGATTGAAGGGAGAAACCAAGACAACATGTACGGAGCAGGTAAGGAAAGGATTTAGAAAATTCGCACGAAAAGAATTTAGATGGAGAAGAAAGTCCATAAATTTAAAGGAATTTACATTATTAGGGGAAACGATTTAAGAGAAAATAGCATCAGTTGCAAATCAGTCACACAGAAAAGTGAATAGTAAAATGCAGGGGAGGTTTTTTATAGAAGATGTAAAAGTATTAAGTACTGAATACCCTGGGTATTTGGAAATACGGATGTTGTTTTTGTCCCAGAGGTTCGAAGCTTTGATTCGGAGAATGACGTAATCGTGTGGTTGTGTGCTGCCGCCTGGTGTGTGTGTGCGAGCTAAGGGGGACCGAACTGTGTCACTAAGAATGGCTGTTGCCATCCAGCGTGTCGTAGTGCCTGGCACATGGTTTACCTTCCATTTATTGTGAATGTTGAAAAAGTGGATAAAGCTTGTCACGTCCCAGACTGCGGAGCTCCCTTGGGTGGCACAGCCCATTCCATTGTTGACGGTAATGTAGCTCTGCTGCTGATTTGGGTGCTTCCTTCTTCAATCCTAAGACTGAGGAGTGCTCAGGAGTGAGGGTCCCAAGATGCGAGCCAGGCCGCTGCGAGACCGGGGAGGGGGGGTGGCAATAAAGCAGGGACAGTGACGTTTAAAGGAAACGGTGATGTTCTAGAACTTCAGTACTGGCGTCAAAGTGTCTGGAACCGAGGAACTTTTTGGGAGTGGTTGGCAGTTTTCAGTTAGAGACCGTGTAGGTCTCTGGTGCCACTGCGATGACTTTAGTGACTGAGAGGAGCAAACACGGCCGCAGTGCGGTCCTGAGAAGGAAAGGGGGGGTGGGGGGCCGCTGCCCTGCTCACGAACATGGGTTGACTCGTGATGAGGTGCCGCCAGAAAATGCACGGTTGGCGCGGTCTCCTGGTGGATCCTTGCAGGAAAGCACGGAGGCACACGGAGCACGAAGCGATGAGTATTTTCACACGTCAGCACGTCCTGCCCCCTTCACGTGTGGAACGTGGTCACTGGGTTTCAGGAGCGGCGATACGCGAATCCAGTCCCAGGCGTCCAAGGTTCTGCAGCGTGTCTGATCGTGCGTGTCAGAAAGCGCTCTCAGCAGTGGCACTGCCCCCTCAGTAATGGACTCACGGCACGTTTTAAAGTCTTTGTTCTTTAGCACCGTGTTTATTCGATTTTAAGACGTGTGTGATGCCTTCACTAACGTTTCTGGAATTGGAGTGAACTTTCGAATCCTCACGCTCCGTGTTTCAAGTAGCGAGTTCTTCTGTTTATTAACTCACCAGTGCACCTTAACACCTAATGTTTAACATTTTAAATACTTGGTGGAGCTGTTTATAGTAAGTGAGACCTAATGATCCCCTTGAAGTATTAAATCATTGATCAGGGCGGGCAGTGTTCTGTCTTTTTGGAATAGAGTATCAGTTTACTTAAGTGTTTCTAATTTATAATATTATGAACGTAAAATTAAAGTTTGGTCTTCTGATGATTGAGGGTAAAGTTTCATTGTGGTATGAAATTTTACCAAAAAAGTAGTCTTTGCACTTAGAAATTGGCCGTAAAGTCCAGGCAAAAACACATAAAAAGTATTAGCCTTCTTTTCTTTGGAAAAGGGAACGTTTGTGTTTCTCTGCCAGTTCTTAGGTGCTGACTGGCCAAATGTGGGGCAAAACGGTGCTGTTAAAAGTGCCCCCGCGGCCCAGCTCCCAGTCCCCAGTCCTCGGTGTGGTGCGTCAGCTCCATGAGGCTGGACAGAATTGCCGTTATTTTCTCTTAATACAGTAACTAGTGTGGATTTTCTTTCTTTTTTGTGTGTGTGAAGACACAGCAGTTAAAAGTTAAAAACCCTCTGAGATGGAGCAGGCTGACCCGACAGTGGGAAGCAGCCTGGATGGTCTTTTCCTTCAGTCAATGTAGCATCTGGGAGAATGGCTTTTCCTCCTGTTGCAAAGGCTTCATTAGAGCTGGCGTACAGTACTGCGTTTCAGGTGTACAACGTAGCGATCTGACGTGCACGTCCTCTGTGACGTGATCGCCACGATAAATCTGTTAACCGCCTACTACCCCGCAAAGCCACTGTCATGTTGGACTGTGTTCCCCGTGTTGTGCACCACACCCCAACAGTCGATCAGAAAATGGGCCGAGTAGATGAAGAGACAGGTCTCCAAAGAGGAAATACATCTGCCCACTAGACCGACGAAAAGATGCTCATTGTCACTAATCGTTACAGAAAAGCAAATGAAAACCGCACTGAGACGTCAGCTCACTCCTGTCACAATGACGCCATCGATAAGTCAACCAGCAAGTGTCGGCGAGGCCTGGAGCAAAGGGGGAGCCCTCGTGCACGGCGGGCGGGATGCAAATGCGTGCAGCCGCCCTGGAACACATGGAGGTTCTTCAAGAACCTCAGTGCTGACCACACGATCCAGGGTCACCAGTTCTGAGAACTTATTCTCCTGCCTTTTTCAAAAGATGGCTAGGTGGAACCACGCCACGCGTGGGTGACCTCCGGTCGCCTTCCTCCCGCCCCGCCCCCATCTGACGTGGGTACTTCCTTCACACGTGGATGCAGCAATCACAGAATCAAGGCGACCTGTGAACGTGGACACCAGATATCCTTATCCTCATGGTTTGGATTTTAAATTTTAAAATAAGGAAAAAGCCTTTGGATTAAGCTGAGTTCTTAGAAACGATGTTGACGAGGAAAAGGCTGTTGCTACTATTTCTGTTGGTGAAAAAGAACAGATCATCTTGCTCTTTGCGCTCCTGAAGACGACCTCATGAAAACGACGCCTGACGCTGCCGGCGGGAAATGCCCTGTGGCTGCAGGTGCACCGACGTCACAGAGGCGCAGTTTTGCAGAGGCAGCCACCGTGCTCTGATGTGGTGGCTGAGCATTGACGTGTCTGGGGTCGCCTTCCATCAGAGCTGTTGGCTCCCCTCAGACCTGTCACTACCCACTGCTGCTCACACGTCGCCGAGCTGTCACAGTTCCTGTTTTGTAATTGACTGTGTGCGTTTCCTCTGCCCTGAGCCGGTGACTCCCCACCCCGGCCACGCGGTGCAGTCCCAGCAGGTCTGGACTTCACGAGCCATGCCGGCTCTCCTGTCACGCGTGGGGCGGAAGGGGTGGTGGTCGTGTGTGTGGTGGGCTCACGGGGCTCCGGGGGGCTGCGTGCACCCCTTCAGGCTAATCGGAGCAGCATGTCTGCGGTGGTCTCCATTCTTTCTTCACCCTGTGTGCTGCCTGAGAACTCACTGTCCTTGCACCCCTTGTAGTGGCTATCGCTGAGCCTTTGCCAGACGCTCCCACGTGTCTCCCTGAGACCCACGTTCCACCTGTCACGGGCACTGCCACCAGGGAGCCGAGCAGCTCCTCATCCTCCGTGACCTGGACGGAGTCCTCGATTCCTGGGGCCTGGACAGGTTGCTTCCTTGTCTGAGCACGTGAGCCCTGTCCCCGCGGCTGAAGCTGGGACCTGGCGGGGAACCCACGGTCTTGTGCACATCACTCCTCATTTCCCCCCACTCACCCCCCACTGCGTCCGCAGACCCTTCCTTCCTGCTCTCCGTCCCCCAACTTCCCGCCATCCAGGCTCCATGTGCTGCCAGGTGTTGTCCCAGTGTCGTTCCTTGCCACTCTCCTCTGCTCCCTCCCATTTGTCCCACAGGCTGAGAGGCATCAAAGTGCCGTGGCCGGACGACCTGTTCTCCCGACGCTCCTGCTGCCTGCCTGCGCCCGGGGCCGGTCCCCTTCATTTTCAGGACGGTCCTCATACCGGAGTGTCAGCCCCACCCCGTGTTGGTGTTCTCTCTCCATGTTCATTTAGTTCTCTGTTTCCCCTTTGATGTTGACATTGGTTCATGGGTTCTCGAAAAGTGTCCTATTATGTTTCCAATATTTGGGGACTTTGCTGAGAACTTTCTTTTATTGGCTCATAATCCATGTGGTCAGAGGACATACTTGGCATGATCTGAATTTATTGGAACTTTGTTCCACGTTCTGTGTTCACTTGAATGTGTACTTTGCTGCTGGTGGTAGAGTGTTCTAGAAGCATCAATTAAATAGGCTGTGTTCTTTGAACCTTCCATATACTTACTGATTGCCTAGTTGCTCTCTCAACTACTGAAAATGGTATTGAAATCTCTGACCATAATTGTGGGTTTTATTTTCTTCTTCGTAATTCTATCAGGCTTTGCTTCGTGTGTTTTTAAGCTACTCCGTTTGGCTTGTGATTGCTATATCCTTGGTGAATAGGCCACTTTCCTATTATGAAATGGTGTTCTTTATTTATTTACTTCGAAATACTGTGTTTTGGTATTAACACAGCCACTCCGGCTTTCTATTGATTAGTGTTAGGATAGTACATGTGTCTTTGTATTTGAAATGCGTTTCTTATAGGTGTATTTAGTTTTGTCCTGCTCTTTTTTTCCAATTTGACTATCTCTGACTTTTAATTGTTTTTTTTTTTTTAGGCCATTTACATTTAATGTGATTATTAATATGGTTATATTTAAGTCTCTCTTTTTTTTTTTTCTTTCTATTTGCCCATCTGATAATTTTTTCCTTTTTATTGCCTCCTTTGGCTCAACTGGAGTTTTTGGTAATTCTATTTTATCACTTCTCTGGCTTTTATATGTAACTCTTTGTTAATTTGAGGCCACTTTAAGGTTTATATAGCAGAATCTTTAACTTATAACAGTCCCCTTCAAGTGATGTTATCCAATTCATCTACAGTATAACCCTTACAGTAGTAAACTTCTGTTATTTTTGTGTAGTTATCTCTTAAAGATTTAAATAATAAGGGTAAAATCCTATATATTTGTTATGTAATTTCTCACCAAATCCTTGAGCTGTGATCTGACATCTAATACTTTTCTAATCTATAAAATTAGGTTGTTGAATTATACGGTCTCTGTGATTCTCAAATAGCATTTTTCTCGCGTGTGTGGTGGGCTTTTTGTATCTGTGTATCCTGGGTTTTGTATTATATGAAATACACATATGAGGGCCGTCTGGGAAAAGCCTCAACCATAAATGCCTCTGTGTTTTCTCATTGCACGGCCGGACACTGTCTGCACAGCCTTTGCAATGACACATTACCGAGTTGTTTGCACAGCGCTGCCAACGGAACCCCACAGCAGCAAGTTTGCAAACTTAATCGTCAGGTTTTGGGGAGAATGACAGCTCTGATGGCCATTCCAAAACTGCTCTGAAGGGTGGACTGGGCACTGGCATCCATACACAGCTTCCCAAGGAGAGTGCTTCAGAGGTGACTGTAGAGATATTCAATGAGGTGTGCAGCACTTTTCTAGGATGAGTTTGTGAAATTATCCGACCTCCCATATATGCTTTGCTTCATGTGTTTGTATACACAGAGTATACAGTTAGCAATCTTAATGATTATTACACGTGCTGGATTGGTGAGTGAGGGTTAGAAGGGTAAGTTGGCCGAGGTCTGATAGCCAGTGAGCGACAGAACCAGGATGAAACTCCTTTTCCTTTGGATTCAAACCCATCAGGCATCAACTCTCAGTTTGGGTTTTTGCCTAAGTTGCATGCCAACCTCCCTGCACAGGGGTTCAAGTGGGTCTCAGTTAGAGTTTTGTTTTTTTGCCACATGCCCAGGACTAATTTCTCACGTGTAGACGAAGACAGCAATGGTTGTAATTCAATTTAAACATTTCTCTGTGCTTACTAGGTATTCACTGCATCGCAGTCACTGTTGTGGGCGCTTTATTAATCACATCCTTAGAAGGGGGCGCTTTATGATCTTCAAGTTACTGATGGGGAGACTGGGGCCTGACGAAGTGAAAACCATTGAGCAAGATCTGTCCAGCCGGTACGTGGAGAAGCTGGAGTTTTGCATCGGACAGACTGCAGACCCCACGCTCTGGACCACCACCCAGCGTGCACACACAGGAGCTGTGTGACAGCAGGAGACGGAAATTACAGTGCCGCCCCGAGGACCGGGGAGCACCCTGGGAGAGGAGCAGGACCGAAACGCGCAGGACTTTACGAGCAGATAGGAGCGTGGAGACCACATCTCGCTCATCGTGGAGACCTGGGCACTAGCAGTATGTTTTCCATCTTAGGTTTATTGACCAGAACTGAATTCCAAGCCAGGATTTCAAAAAAGTTACTTATTTCAATTTTATGAGAAGGGATATAATTATATTTTTATTAACGTGGCATTGCTACTTGTTTTTTTCCTAGCTGTCGAGTGCTTTCAAATATGTGTTTTTACATGTAACATTCTGGTTCTGCAGAGTGTATCATTCCCAGATATTTCCTGACTCATCATGCCCACATCATAAAAGTTAATTTCACCCCTGAAAAATGACAGTGCCTTCTTTTTGGAAAATATTCTGCAGATTCTACAAAGTTAATAGCCAAATCATAAATTTAAATGTACTGCAGACCAGAGGAGCAGGAGCAGGAGCCTGTTGTCACGTTACTTACTTTAGTATTTAAGTGATTTCCTATCATAGCCAAAAACGGTACCACGAATTGGTCGTTCACTGTAACGTAGGCCTAACCTGCCCAAACGATAAACCAGGAAGGTGCAACGTAAACAAGGTGTTGCCTTCAGGGTTTCTGGTTGCTGACAGAGCTTCCTGAACAGAAAGGGAAAGGGGGTGGACTCCGGAGCCGCAGGGTCTCGCCCCTCGTGCTGTGGCCGTCCAGGTCAGGCAGGGCTGCGCCTGCCACGTGGAGAGCACAAACCACAGGGTTTGCAGCTCGAACCCTTAGGAGCAGCATTTATGCCAGGACTCAGATGTGAGTGGCTTTGCCGCTTGCCCACAGCGGTCAGAATGGAGAGTGTTTCGCCCTAGATCGATGGCTCACGTACCATGGACAAGTGTCGGGGCTTATTTTAGCTGCATAATTCATGCATGAAAAGGAAGCGTGTGTGGGAACACGAAGGTGTTTGGGCCCCTGCCCCAGACAGCCTGTCTGCACCGTCAGTGTCAGGAGCTGTTGCGTTGCGTCTCGGGTTCTGCTTGGAGGCTCATTGGCAAAGGGCTGGCGAGCTGCAGCTCAGCTCCCCGTCCGAGGTCGTGTGGTGGTGGCCGGCCGCCCCTCTTCCTGCACAAACCCGCAGGTTCTCCGGGAGAAGGCTGCATGCGTTGGTGCCCCTCTGCCACTCGCCGTGCGGCAGGCCCTTCTAGCCTCAGACCCATGGCTGCTGTCCAAGTTCTCTGCCTAAAGCGGCGAAGCGCGTCCTCTCGGTTACGTCCCCGGTTTCGAGACTGATGGTTCTTGGTTGTTTGTTCACGTTACATTTCAGCAGAAGCCAAACAGCAGCACTGGAGCTGCAAGTGCTGTAAGAGATTATAAAGGATGATCTTGTTCTGCACACCAGAACCCCCCCGAAACCTGTCATAAATGCCATTCACGGCTGCCCTCAGATACTCTTCTAGAAGGAACACTTTATGTTTCAAAGCCCCTTTTAAATCTCCTCTTGAGAGCTGCTCTGCAGTTAACTCCCGATACCCCAGCTGTTTGGAAGAAGGCGTAAAAGTAGAAGTTAAACTCATACACTCTGCACACAGTCTCGTGTCTTCTCATCACAGTGTTATGTTCCCCCGGGACCTGTCTCTGCAGGGTCCTGGCCGAAGCTGTCCGCACCGTGGGCAGCGATGTCCTTAGGCCACTACTTAAGTAAGTTCTGGATGCCATTTTGAACCATTGTGTTTGGGAGTTCTCTTCTGCAGTTTTAAGCAGTCACTGTGACAGCAGTGTTGGCTTCTGCCACAAATACAGGCTTCTCCTCGCTCCTGCAGTTGATTAACTAGCACTCTGGAACCCCCTGAGATAGACGCTCTGTAGGTTGGAGGTGGTGCTCACGTTAATACCCTCAAGAGTCTGTTCTCGTAAGTGGGGGGCACACCACGTGTCCCCACGTGCTGTGTGTACCACGGCCTGACGGGAGAGCGTTTAGAGACGCGCTCCTGGTGATGGTCTGCAGCCTCGCCCGGCCTCCTGCGCTCATTCCACATAAAAGCAGTCTGCACGTGTTAATTGAGGCTAAAGAATGGGTTTCAGAACCTGGAGTGACTTTTCCTATTTTTCGGTTACAGCTGACGTTCAGCATCACTTTATGCTGATTTCGGGCGTGCAGCACCGTGGTTAGACCCGTGGACGTTACGTGTGAATCAGACAAGGACTGGACTGGTCTGGTGCCCACCTGGCACTGCACACAGTTAGCACATCATCGACTACATTTCCGTAGGCTGCACTCCACCTCCCCGTGACTGTTGTGTAACTGCCACTCCCCCTGGGGAGACGCAGGCAAGCAACTGGCGGGTCACGGTCCACTCTCAGACTTCCGGGGACACCGTGCTATTTTATGTTCCCACCAGCAGTGTGTGACTGACTCAGTTTCTTCATGAGCTGCCAGCATTGGGTGGTGCCATGGTATTCTGTTTTGGCCAAGCACCAGGTGTGTGCTGACCCCTCACGGCGGCCTGGATTTGTGTTTTCTAACTACCGAAGTGGGGCATCTGCGTAACGGCCTTGCTGAGATCCTGTTTCATGTCTTTGACCTTCTCTCAGTTGTATGGTTGGTTGTCGTACTGTTGAGTTTTGAAAGTTTTCATACATCCTGGATACCAGGCCTTTGTCGGATGCTTGGCGTTCTCGTATTTTCTCCTCGTACGTAGCTTGTCTTTATCCTAGTAACAGGCTTTTGCAGAGCAGATGTTTTTAATCTTAATGAGGTCCAGTTTATCTGTTTTCTCTTTTATGGGTTGTACTTTGGTATGAAACATAACTTTTTTTTGTCTAAACCTAGATAGATCCTGTCCCTGTGCTCCTGTGTTTTTGTCTAGGAGTTTCCTTATCTCACATTTACATTTATGCCTGTGATCCATTTTACGTTAATTTTTGTATTAAAAATGTTGCAAAGGCGATGCCTCCTCTGAATTGCTTCTGCACCTTTGTCCACAATCAGTTGGGTAGATTCGTGGTGGTTCTGGTCCTTGGCTTCCTATTGTTTGTCGGTCAGTGTCTGTCCCCCCCCACCAGCCCCGCTGTCTGATTAGGAGGTAGTGGGCTAGGTGGTTGTCTTAGTCATCTCGGGCTCGTATCCGTCCATGGAGCTTTTGGAACAAGCCGCGCACGTCTGCAGCGGTCCTTGTGGGGTTTTCATGGGAACTGCGTTCAGTGTGTGTGCATTTGGGGAGAACCGACGTTTTTACCGCACGGAGTCTTCCAGCCCACGAGCATGGTTTGTCTCTCCATTCTTACAGGTACTTGACTCGTTCCGTCACTGCACGCGGACGGGGCACGTTGTCAGCATTGGTCTCCGCATGGTCACTGTTAGGGCACTGTTAGGGTTGAGGTGGCTCTCTGTGTGCCGGTACCCGACGGTGATGAACTTACATTTTAGTTCTCGCGGTGGCTCTTCCACGTATCCTGTTTGTTTGTGTGGAGATTCCTTGGGGTTTTCTGTGTGGACAATCCTGTCATCTGCACATAGGGGCGAATCGTACGTGTCATCCTCGCCTCGTGTGATGCTAGCGCGTCGGCGCGGTGGAGGGAGAGCCGCACCGTCTCGGTGTTCCCCGGTTGGGGCGCGGTACCGCCCGCCGCTACGGGTGGGGCAGCAGGAGCCCTCTCCTCTCTCTCCCTGAATTGTCGGGCGTCGGCGTTTGCCAAATGCCTGGGAATTGATAGAATTTTTCTTGAGCTGTTGGGAAGGTGGAGTGTGATGTTTCGACGTTGTATAATGTCGTGTGTCACTATTGGAAGATCTGCACGACTCCGTGCCCTGATGTTTTCCGCGTCCTTAATGCATGTTGGAGCCCCATGTTGGTACAGATACATTCACTTAGAGTAGGAGATGGGCCAGTTACGATTTCAAAACTTTCGTTGGTAGGGTTTCAGATTCCCGAATTTAATAGCTTTGAGAAACATGCACTCATCATGTTTTGGAGACCTTTCAAAGAAGATTGTAATCGTCCCTTCAGATCACTGTGAACAAACACTTCTTCCTCTCCCAACACATATCTTCAACCAGAACAACACATATCAACAGTTTGAACACAGAAACAAATATGAGGATCCAGCTGCATTCTGTTAGGTTAGACATTAATCAGATTTGAAAAAAATAGAAAACCACATCACTCGTCTCACTGCGTTTACTTTTCAGAAAATGTAGTTGTTTTCTTGAATAAAACAGGTTATTTCTGTTACTGTTAAATGAATTCTAATGAGGATGGAATATACCTAAACAGAAGCTCTTTGGGGTCCTCAGTCCTCAACTTTTCAGAGTAGAAATGGGGATCGAGACCAAAAAGGTTAGGAGCTGCTGCCTTCTTGTGAGATTATTCTGGCTTTAAATACTTTTCTAGAACGTTCTCATTGGCTAAGATTTAAAATTTATTGGCATGAAATTGTTTATTATCAATTTGTATTTGATTTTACAGAAAAACTGTAAGAATAACATGGACATACGTGTGGTTTTAATTTTATTTTATGCTTTTTTTTTTTTTTTTTACTTACATTTATTCGCATCCCTTCTTCCTTACTCTGTCTGCCTGGAGCTGTTTAGCACTTCAATGTGGCTAGTCCGAGGTGAGATGATCCGTCAGTTTAAAATTGAACACCAGCTTTTGAATAATTTCTGTATCGATTATGTGCTGACATAAGACTTTTGTATATAGTGTTAAATCATATATGAAAAGAAAAATCATTTGTTTTTATTTTTGATGTGGCTATTAGAAAACTTAAAATTATACATAAGGTTTGCATAAAAATTTGTATTGGATTGCATATGTAGAAATTTATTTTGCAAACCACTGAGGTAAGTTGGACATTTCATTCCCCTTTATGCCTGAACACGTTAGTTTGCATTTCCTAAGTTCCTAAATCAGGAACCGCAGGGGCTGTTATCTGTTTACGTAGAGCTCATTTCCTAGTAACATTTAAACACCCTTTAGAGTGGTTTTTCCATTCCAGGATGATGCGTTTCATTAGTTGTCACACCTTCCTGGTTTCTTCTAACAATTTCTCAGCCTTTCTTGACCGTGACTTTTTGAAAAGTGCAGGACAATCTTTTCTGAATTCTTTACGATAAGATGCTTTTTTGGTCCGGAAGCCATGGAAGCGCTGTGTTTGTTTATCAGCAACAACACAGTATTAGTTTGCTCCAGTTACCTCGGTGGTTTTCACAGCTTGACCAGGATACTGTACATCAGCTTTCTCTATTGTAAAGTCACCGTTTTCCGCTTGTAATCATTAACTACTTTGGGGGCAGATACTTTGAAATGATAAGAAATACCCTATTCATCATTAATGTTTTCTCCTATTAATGTTAGCATTCATTGGTGAACTTGGCGTTTTTGTGCAATTGATTTTTCCTTTCTTTAAACTCATTTATTTTTTAATAAAGCATGAGAAAATAAAACAGTATGAAAGTGTTATCCTCAGGAATTCTGCAAATGTGTAAAATTTATATCCCTTTTCTGTGAAAGTTTTGAGCCAGTAGCAGTGAAACTTTCATTTTTGCTGATCTTCCTGAATTATAAAACTACTCTATTATGTTTCCTATATATTTGGAAGAGGAGAGAGTCTGGGAATGGTCTTTTATTAAAAATAATCTTTATTAAGTGACATTAAAGGTTTACCATTATTTGTCATATTGGAATTTTCGAAGTCTCAAGATGCTTCGTGTGACTTACGCGCATGTCTTCGGGACACCGGTTGGACAGAGCCAAGCCAGTCAGCCTCGTCTCTGTCCCTTTTGCTGGATTGGCTGACGGTTGCAATTCATCGGAGGTACTGTGACCCTCAGTCCTGCGCAGACAAGTTTTCAGTCCTCTCTGGCGGGACAAAGCGTATCTCCCTCTACGGTCCCCCTGATAGGACCTGCATTTCTGTGGCCGTGGCCCTGGAGGGACGTGTTGTCTGGACACAAACCCCTCGGCACACAGGGTGTCTCACTGCAGTTGGTGCACTGTTGTTGTTAGTAACCTGGTGTCAATCTGACTCCTTTGTCACTGATCTTGCCTGGAGGCCTCGGGGCTTTCCCCTTTCTCGCTGATGCTGGTCTCAGAGTCTGCGGGCTGGGGGTTCTCCCTGGTCGGGGTGGGGGGGGGGTCAGTCTTGCGCTCCTGTGTCCGCAAAGTGTCCCTAGATGATAGTTTTAAATATTTATTCTGTGCCAGTGCTTACTTTCCGTCTCCAGAGACTCTAGTTTTATTTATAGCATTTCACATTTCCTGGTTTTTTTCCATTAACCCTTGCACTTCTTTATTCCCCTTCTGTTTTTATTTATTTATTTTTTTTTGGGGGGGTTTCCTTCCTTTCTTCAGTGCTGTTAATTAACATTTTTACTTTGCTCACTTTGTAATTTATCCTAAATTCTAAGGGAAACAATTTATACAGCAGACAGTCCCTTCAAGTGAAGGCTGGATGGAGCTATTCAGTAATGCCTGGATGCAAATTCACTCCACGGTGCTCTTTCCTAGGAAGCTGACTTGGGCACATGGCCCACCAAACCGAGGGCTGGGACAGAGCGGGGAGCACGCGGTGCAGAAAGTGCCCCACGCTCGTGGAGGGAGTCCCAGACCTGAGCTGTGCGTCGGGTCCCTGCAGGAGGACGGAGGGCTGTGGGGAGAGCTCCAGGTAGACAGGGCGAGGCTGAGAACGCAGAAAATCTTCACGATCGGATGACTCTTTCCATGAATAAGGGTTAAAGAGAACTAGATAGTTTAAGAAAACGAAGAATTTACGGCCCCAGTGTGAAAGAAAGGAAAATGATTTTAAACATCATGATTATAAGCAATTGATGTAGTGTGAGAAAGAGTCCGAACTTGAACCTGATGCCAGCGTGTTTTGCTTCTGCTAAACACTTCCTCTGTGGGGCCTTGGAGAGGAAAGAGCGGCCCCAGCATGTACCTGACCGCACAGTGAATGACATTTACACAAGTACCTTAAGGGCTGGTTATTGACTTTGACCTTTTTGGTGCCATCCAATATGGAAAGGAAATGTGGTTACACCTGCGAGAAACATAAAAGTTAACGTTTGGCTAAGACATGCGGGAATTCAAAATGGGAAGGCAGGATCGCTCATATCCAGGGGTCTGTGTGCTGTTGCACAGTGATGGGACACAGCAAGGCCAGTCATCACGTTACAGTGACACACTGGGGACGAGAAGTGTGGAAGGGTTATTCTGACCCAGATACATTCTCTTGTTTCCTCGGAGGGAGTCAGTAGATTGAACTTGCATTTGGTCCCCTGAGAAGTAACATTGTAACACGTGAGTGGCCTCCTGTGGGAGACATTGTCTTCCTGGGGTGGGCTTGTGACAGGGACAGCTGAGATGAATGGCTGTGACTTTGAGCATACTTAAATTGTTGCCATGTGCCCATGCTGGTTTGATTTGTTTATTATAGTAAGGGGGGCGGGTGGTGAACATCTGGCTTGATTCTGAGAGTGAGAAAGAAGTTCAGTTGGAGGCACCAGAGTTTCCGTGAAGCACTGACAGATGCAAAACAAATCTTTTATTTTGAATATTGTTTCCTCTCAGTGTGAAATGGAATATTGCTGTTGGGTCAGTTGCCCATCCCTGGTCCAGTTAACTGCGGTCAAATGACACAGCAGGTCTAGCTTTTACCCCGTGCATAGGGGGAAGGGGTAGCAGAAATTTTGGGAAAGGAGGATTCTGGGACATGTGCACTAGAGATTGGGAAGTAGCCACAGACGAGGGCGTCCACAAATCAGGAA
Organism: Lyroderma lyra; assembly: GCA_004026885.1. Lineage (NCBI taxonomy): Eukaryota > Metazoa > Chordata > Mammalia > Chiroptera > Megadermatidae > Lyroderma > Lyroderma lyra. The sequence goes on from PVJL010014649.1 coordinate 25,049, forward strand.
ACTGTTAATGCAAACCACTTCCAGTTTCTGTATACTGTCAGGACAAGATGGAAGTTTTCTCCAACATGAAGTGATGTATGTCATGCCCCAGTCAGTGTGAGTTATGTGCTCAGGCATTTCCTGTTAATGAGAAACTAGGGAGGGTTCCAACTTAACCCCGAATAACATCTTTCTTGCATTGAGATACGTTTTCCTCATTAGGACAGAGCAGGCCCGGACGCTGGCAGTTCCGTAGCCCGTGTTCGTGTTGTACCTGTCACTCGTGCGCGGGCTCGCGTCCGGGAAGCACCGTCGGCCTCGATGTGGAGGGAAGAACACGGTTGGGGGGTGGTACCCCCGTGGTCAGGCCTTGCAGTGTGTGGGCGCTTGGCCGTGCGTGTGGGCGTGCGTGGGCCCACCGGTGGGAAGGGCTGGTCCCTAAGGACCGGAAGCAGAGCTGCCCTTGAGCCGTTAAAGGTTTGTCTTGCGGGAGGAGGCCAGCCGTTCCGGTGGCTTCCTGTGGCTTCCTGGGTCCCGTGGTCGGGAGTTTCAGGAAGATTGATGGTAGCTCAGTGTCAGCGCGAGCTTCAGTGAAGGGGGCTGAGACAGGGAACGCCCTGCTGCAAGGCACTGTCCTCCCCTGCAGGCCGACGCTGCACCCCGGAGGCTGCGCGCGGCCGGCGGGTGGACCGTGACCTGCAGGGTGTCCGTCGCACAGCCCGGGCCCTCAGAGCGGCCACGCTTGACAGTTGCGTGTACTTCATTGTGGAAACGTGTCAGTGTGCATTCTCTCTGGGTCTGTGCGTGCCCCCCTAGTGTCACACCTAGGTCATCAAGTCACATCTTGTCCCGTTTCATTCGCCGCCCCCCACCCCCCACCCTCAACACACACACACACACGCGCACGCACACAGACGTGCACACACACGCGTGCGCACACACACACACACAGACACACTCTGTTTGCCTTGAGGAAAGCCCCCGGCGAGCTGTCCTTGTGGCCGTAAATCCTTCGGGACACAGTAACCCTCAAAAGATACGAACGCCGGCGATCCAGTTGGAAACCACTTTGCTGAGACGTAACTCTTCCCGACGCACCTTCCTGCTGTGCTTGCCGTCACCGCTCGGCCCAAACCTGTGTTCCCTGTCCCCGGGACGCCTGCCCGCGGCTGCCTGTCCTCCTCGCAAAGTCCCCTCCTGCCCTCTGCCTGGGGCGGGACCCCAGCCCCACCGTGGCATCTGGGACCTTTGCTCGTCTGGTCCCGCCCGCTTCTGCTCCCATCCAATCAGCCCTGTCCTTACAGACACGTTTTAATTTCGTTTTTCATTAAAGTGACTGATTGGTGACATTGTATAGGTTTCGCGCAGGCGTCTCTACAATCCATCACGTGTGGGAGTTCACTGCGCTGTGTGCCCACCAGAGTCGTCTGCTGTCACCACGTGGTGACCTCTAAACTGTTGTCCGTGTCCCTGAGTTTGTCTTTGTTGCTTTCCGTTTCACATCCCACGTCAGAGCGAGGGTGAAAGATTCTATCTCTTTTTCTGGCTGATTTCACTCGGCGCGACCATCCCGAGCGCCCTCCATGCTGTCGCAACGGCAGCGTTTGCTCTGGTCCCACGGGAGAGTGGTCCACCGTGGGTACGCGGCTCTCCGCAGCGCCCCGAGGGGACACGGCCACGGGGCTGACGCTGCAGTGAACAGCAGTGTCCTCACGGAAGGACGTTCTCAGGTTTTGGGGTAGAAGCCCAGGAGCGGGGTCCGGGGTCGCGGTGTCGCGGGGTCACTCCGCTTGTGACTGAGGAAGCCCCGTGCCGTTTACCTGGCGCCAGGGCCCCCCGTTAGGACTCGGGCCGTTCTCCCGACTAGAAAGCTTTTTCCAGAAACTTCCTGAGGCGTGGCTGCTCGTCTTTCAGAGCTCCGCTCACAGATGTCACCTCTGCCCGCGCGGTGGGAGCGTCACGCTGATGCGGAGCCTCCGCAGTGGCGGCCCTGACCGTGGCCCGTGCGCTCGGCTGCACGTGCTCATCGGCGGCTTCTGCTCGCGGGGTGTTCGCCCCCCAGCGGCGAGAGCGGGCGGCCGCTGGCCTGTGACTGTATGACATCATACCGGGGCCACTCCGGGAAAGGGACGGGATGGTGACCCGGGTGCTCTGTCGGCGGGGTGGTAGCCGACCTGGTTGTAGGCCCAGGCTTCTCTGGGAACTCGGCGTGATGCTTTCTGCATGGCCTCTGGTTGGGACAGTGCGCGCTAAACCGCTCTGTGACCTCGGGGACTGTGC
>PVJL010014650.1:0-27281 GCA_004026885.1 Lyroderma lyra
GCATGCATGCGTGCATGTGTGTGTGTGCGTGTGTGTGTGTGAGAGTGTGCATGCATGCGTGCATGTGTGTGTGTGCGTGTGTGTGTGAGAGTGTGCATGCATGCGTGCATGTGTGTGTGCGCGTGCGTGTGCATGTACGTGTGTGCGTGTGTCCATGCATGTGCGTGGGTGCGCGTGCGTGTGTGTGTACGTGTGTGCGTGCGTGCGTGCATGTGCGTGCCTGTGTTTGTGTGCGTGCGTGCACATGTGTGCACGTATGGATATATCCATGTGTGTACCTATGAAACACAGATCCCACAGTGTTAACTCGAGGGCACTTGGAATTCGAGACAATCAGTCAGGTAGCCTGAATCGGGAGCTGAAGCCCAGACTGGAGACATTGATTTGTGAGCCATGATGACAGAGACATGGGTGGATTTGTGAGCATGGCTGAGACCAACAAGAGTAGATGAGAAGAAAGAAGCAGGAACTACAGGAAGATGGAGACGGAGAGCTTGACTCATGACTAAAACCATGAAGAATCTGGAATTGCTGGCCTTTGCCGTTCCCCCTCGATCACATCAATTACAGCATCCTTGAAAGATCCAGTAGATCTCTGGTCCCTGACGTGATTACAGGGGGAGAAGGGGACAGTCTATGAGTAAAGAATGTACATTGGTGAGGACACTTATTTTCACAATGTGGTGAGGGCTGAGATTCAGAGATTTACATCACTTTTTCAAGGCCTACCAGCCGTTCCTGCCAGGTCCAGGGCCCCCACCTGTGGGTCTGATGCCCAAGCCCAGAGAGACTTTTGTGCTCCTTGTTACACCTTTCGGGTTGGGGGATGGGAGTCTAGGGAGCAATGGCTGACGAGACATGCATGGGCAAATGGCATCCCATGGAAGGTCTGGGAAGAGAAGTTTCTTGAGGAAAGTTTGCATCTTGGCTCCACTTCTGGCTTTTTTAAGATGACTCAGTTTTGGTGAGAAATCAGTGTTTTGGCTGCTCCTCAAGAACAGAGCCTGTTGTTGACGATGACGACTTGGGACAGCATGCTCTCCTTCTCTCTGAAGACCCGCTGTCCTCTCTCCCCAAATCTGTCTGCTCTGGCTCAGGAAGAAACACTAAGCCCAACACGTATGTGTCAGATCCGCGGCACTGTGTCTGCCACGGCCCAGCCATCTGCAGGCCAGATCTGCCAACTTGTCCCCAGGCGAGGACATTCCACGTCCTCCCCCACTTACAAGTTAGAAGTTCTCTTTTCTCCAATTAAGCGTTCTGTGGGTTTGTGACCAGGGTAGCTCTATCTGTAGAGTTAGAGTTAAGAATTCTATTTCAGACATCAGTCCCTTTGTGTGATCGGTGGGAGTCATGCACACGGCTTGGGGGCAGGAAGAACCTTTGTAAGGGAGGGTTTTACCCTGGGGGTTTTGAAACCAAGGACGCCTGCTGCCACCCGGAGAGACTCTGGTTTGCATAGGGACCCCCTGGGCATCTTGCTGAAATGAAGGTTCTGATTCCCGGGAATGAAGGTATCTTGTAAGCTCCTAGGTGACGCTGACACAGCTGGTCTGCAGCCCACACTTTGAGTGGCGAGGCCGTAGATTGGCGTACCCTTCAGCCCAGAATAGAGTGTATCTGTCTTTGTCTGCTCGGAGAACTATTTCGAGACCCATCTTAAGTATCCCCTGAATCTCAAAAACCTTCGTCACTTCTCAGGCCATCTCCTTGCCCGCTCAGTACAAGTGACCACTCCTTTCAAGGCGCCCTTACGTGAACTGGCACAGTCCTAGATCTCCTGTCCTCCCTGACTCTGAGCCCTTGAACCCCAGAGGTCCCAGCTTCCTTCTGCATCCCCTGTGTTGTCAGTGCTCCTCATAACTTACTGACTGAAGGGTGTGACTCACCAGCTCTACTCACCTAACTTTATTTCTAATTATCACGGTTATTTGCTTATTGTCTGTTTCCTCCCACTGGCATGGAAGGTCCAAAAGGAAAGGGAGTTTAATCTTTTTGTTCACGGCTCTACTCCCAGCGGCCTGGCACATGGTATGTGCACCATCAATATGTGATGAATGACTGGATGGATGGATGAGTGTGAGACAGGCACCATACCCAATGAAAGGCAATGTCGAACATGGGATGATCAGGCACCTGTCGTTTATTGAGCTGGGAGAGGTAGGTAGTCTTGTGGGAGTGGGAGATGATGCAAGGCAGAGGCGTCTCGGCCCCCCTGGCATGGCAAGGGCTATCCACACAGTAGGCACTCAATGCACCTTAATAAGCAATAGCCATCTTCCAGCAAGAAGATGCTCTGCTTTAATAGAAGCCTTCAATCTTGTATAAACTTCAGGCCTAATACACATACATCACTACACTGACCCTCCATCCATCCATCCACCCATCCACCCATCTCTATCATTTGGTAAATGTTCAACAGTAAATTTCTTTCTTTTTTTCTTATTAAACAGTGGTGTCTGCTGATATTCTTTGTTCAGTTGTTAAGCTCAGATACACACACACACACACACACACACACACACACACACACGCACGAAACCTCTCTCTCTTTGCTGAGTGGAGCATGTAAGTTCCCAGATCAATCAGAAAAACACGCTTTAAAGGTCGAGGTTACAGCAACAATCCCACTCTGGCTGCTGCCTCCCCACGGGCCGTAGCTGGACACGCACAGCCGTGTTCATCGTGGGTCCGAGTGGATCAGACACGCAGCGCCTCGCCCGTGGCAGAATTCTCGGAGTTTTCCTGGGCAGAGTGGGCGGAGCGGGGAGTCAGGGAAAGATGGAGTATTAAGCCCCCAGCAGACCCGCTGGGGGGCCCGTTGGGAGCTGGGAATCACCGATGGTTCTAGACCTGCCCCAGACAGGATTGGCGGTAACAGGGGTGGACAAGGCTGAGCCGCACAATCGCTCTGTGTCGCTCACTGGTCCGAAACCGCTCCCTGCGATGTACTTGTCCAGCTACTTGTCCAGATTTCTACGATCTTAGCCGCTTGCTCCGGGTAGAAAACAGCTGGTCTTCCCCCAGCTCTGACAACCCGAATTCGTCCTCGTGAACGCTTTCGTAGCCCGGGTGGCTTCCAGCGGGAGACGCGCTTGTCTGCCTGCCCGTCCAGCGGCTGCTTCCCCGCCACTGTCCGAGAGCCTGCTCCTCAAGGCCTCCTAGCGAGCAGGGAGGGGGCAGAGGCGCCCGCGCGCCCCGGTGCTCGGCCTCGGGGAGCCCCGTCCCTGCAGTCCCCCCCTCCCAAAGCTGGCAGCCCGGGGAGGAGGTAAGGCAGGGGGACACCGCTCAAGGCTTGCTGGGCTTGTGAGGGAGAGGCCGGCCCTCCTCCATTCCTGCCCTTCTCTGTCGTCCACAGATGTCTTTATGCATTTCCTAAAAATTCCTAAAATCCTTACTTTGTTCGGACTGCTGAGACAGAGGCACTGACAGCACACCCTGGCTCGCACACGACGTCCGTCACCGGTCCGTGCCTGTTAGCTCACCTCTACTCTCAGAAGGGACACAGGTCAGCGGTCACAAGGACACGCTCTGCGTCCACGCCAGCTCTGCTTCTGAGCAGCGAGGGGACCCCTGGGAGGTTTTCAACCTCAGTTTTCTCATCTGTAAGTGGGGCCCTCCCAAGTACCTACCCCACGAGGTTGTAAAAATTAAATGTATCAATATGTGCCAAGTGCTTAGTTAGACCAGGGCCCGGCATGTGGTACGTGCGACATAAACGTCCGCTGCCTAAGGTCCCTCCCAGATGTAAAGGAGGGGGCACCCCCTCCGTGGACAGTTGTGGCTGCCCACCCAGCGTTTCCCCTTTTCCCTTCCCCGAAGCCCCCCGAGCTCCTTTGCAGAAACACCCTCAAACTCCCCCCTGCATGACAATGGAGAACTTTCCCAGACCTCAGTGGCTCTGCTCCGATGACAGGGAAACAGATCATTAAGTGCATTTGTCAAATTTAGAATATGAAAATTGGCCGAAGGTGAACTTGAAAAGAAAACCCCACCACTCTTTTATTTCTGGTGCTTTTGCCCTGTCAGAAAAGATGTCCCTCTGGGCCCCTCAGTGCTCTCACTCTGTTTCAAACGGAAAAAGCAACCCCGAACAGAACGTAAAAGCATCATCTGGACACGCGGGCCTTCTGGAAGGAGGGCCCGCGGGTGACCCCTGTCACCCATAAAGCAGTTTACGGAGACACGCCAGACTCACTTCTGGCTTTATCCTCCTGACAACACGCAGGGGCCCCATTTTCAAGAGGAAAAGATGGTGCCCTGGAGGATGGGCTGAGATTCTTTGAAGCCGAGTGACTGTCTCACTGGAGGGGAGCAGGGGAGCCAGCCCGCAAACACGGCTCTGACCCCGCGGCTTGCTCCCTCCTTCCGGAGGGGATTTCTGGGTTTGCTTCTGAGAAACCCACGCCCTCCCGGGTCTCCCCGGCGGTGAGCCCAGCCTCTCGCACCCCTGTGCTGGGTCCTGTCCTCTCCCATCTCCTGTTCTGCTCCTGTCCCTCCTCGCTGTGTGCACGTTCCCGCTGGAGACCCTCGTTTTGTCTGTGGCTGTGCACGGGGTCTGCTTTCCGGCTGATGCATTCGTATTTCTCGTCAGCGCTCTCATGAGCGCGCACATTTCAGGACGGAAGGGTTTTAACTGGTCCAGCCAACCTATTCCCGCAGAGTCTAGAACAGAGCCTTGGACTTCCTCTCCTTTGAAAACAGAGCCAGATTTCCTTTCTTTTGAATATATGCCCAGAAGTAAGATTCTTCTCTTTTTGCTATTTTGTGGAACATTAATACTGGTTTCCATAATGACTGCGCCAATTTACATTCCCACCAGCAGTGCACAAGAGGTCACTTTTGTCCATCTCCCTACAACAGTTGTCACCGCTGGTCCTTTTTGTTATATATAGATAATGTTATTTGATTACATATGAGTATATATTTGATTCTATAGACATACATATATAAATATGCAACACACATAATATTATTCATCCCTAAAAAATAAGGAAACCCTGTCATTCGCAACAACACGCATGAACCTGGAGAGCATCACGCTAAGGGCAACAAGCCGGATACGGAAACACAAAGCCTGCTGATCAGTCTTCAGGGTTCCAAAAGCAGAGCTCATGAAAGCAGGGATTTCCCGGGGCTGGCGGGCGAGGGTAATGGGGAGATGTTAGTCCGAGGGTACAAAACCTCAGTCGTGCAGGCTGAACAAGTTCTGGAGATCTGATGTATATAGTGCGCGGAGACTGGTTATCGATACTGTATTGTGTCCTTGACATTTGCTACGGGAGTAGCCAAGGGATGGTGGAGCTACAGGACAGGAGGCTGAGTCTCTGCTAGCTCAGAATTCTGTGGGCCTTGGACGGCTCACCTCCAGACCTAAAGGAGGGAGAGATGGAAGTATACCTCCATCTTGCTGGATACACCGTTATTTTTAGTTTGTTACATGCAGCCATATCTAATGCAGATCACGAATCTTCCTGTTATAGAAACACAGATTGTTAGAGGCATAGGAGGCTTTAGAGTTAACCTAATCCTATGTTTCGCCCCTGTATTCTTCAGATTGTATCACTGCTATCGATCTAGCTCGAATTTACTGACTTTTTGTCATCTCCAGTATGCTGTCATTAAATTGTATTTAAGTATTAGAATTTTCAGCTCTTTTTAAAATAGTTCTCACTTCTCCCAGAGATTCCTTATCCTTTTAATTACTATGTCTATCTTTCCCTTAAATATATTTATAATTACTGTTTTTAAGTCCTTGTCCACTAATTCCTATATCTGGGTCATCTTGAGGCCAGGATCTACGGACCTATTTTTCTATATATCATGAATCATGATGTCATACTTCTTTCCATGTTTATCAATTTTTGAAAATATGCTGACATTTAGAAAGATACAGGAAACCTGGGTCATGTTGTCTTCCTTTAAAGAGTATTTATTTCTGTTTCAGGGGTAATACATTATGGCAGATCTCTTAACTTCCCAGGCCAGGTTTTCTGCTTCATTGAGGCTGGTTTCTTTTCATTTTCCCCTTATGCTAGGAATTGATCCTAGGACTTGGTCGAGCTTGGCCTTTCTGAGTCTTAACCAGATGCTTGAGGGAGGTCTCTCCACTCCAGCGGAAGCCCGGGGTCACCCAGTTCTCCGTGACCTCCGTGGTTTCCCTTCAGTTTTCAGCCTACAGCTGCTGCCGCCTGTTAGAGTCGATGGGGCCTTGCTTTGCACCTGCCCTGGGCACTCACAGGTCTTAGCCTGGATCCCTGGGTATCCCACCCCTCGTGATGGAGTTGGGAAGCATGCCCAAGCAGAGAGTCAGGCCTATATGAGGCTTATCTCTTTTCTTAAGGATCGCAGCCCTATGCTGCTAGGTGCCCAATGCCTGAAAACAGTTGTTCCACATGTTCTGTGCAGTTTTACTATTATTTTGGGTAGAAAGGTAAGTCAGTATTTATTATTCTGTTGTGGCAGAGGCAGAATTACTTTTGATCTCTTGACCCAAGACTACCTTCCTAAGTGATCTTGGTCAAGTTAATTCATCCTCTGTGTTTCAGTTTGCTTATTTACAAACGAGGATCATAATACTTAGACCGTAAGCTCCACGACGACAGCTATCTCGATTCTTTTGCTCATTTATGACTCTCCAATGTCTAGCATGTAGAAAGCACTCAACATACGTTGGTGATTTAACTATATACATTCATTACGTTATTCATTCAAGAAATGTTACTAAGTAATTACCTACCTCACAGAGATGCTGTGAAAAAATAAATTACATCATTTATGCAATGTGGCCAATACGAAACTTGGCTCAAGTAAGGATCCAGGACATTATAGATATTTAAAAGAAATGGCAGCGCCATACACTTCTAGGTCCTAGGGACGACAAGTGTTCCATTTAAGAAATAAATAAAGCAGTATCTAAGGAAAGCAGCTTAAACATGCCTCATGTTAGAGCGTTACTGAATAGTCCATGAATGCCACCACTGACCTAAAAGGTGTGGGTGAGCTGACCTTCACTGCTGACTCTATACCTGGAGTGTCTGGGAGCCCTGCTCTCCCCATGTGCTAGGCGGAGCAGTGATTGGCTGAGCGGTGGGCTGACCAGTGGCTGTGAGGACTTTTGCCCTGGGGTGGGGTGGGGGGCAGGTAGGTAAGACGGCTGAGCTTCACTTGGCAGGGTTTCTGCAGGGCTCCCTGAGATGGTGTCACTGCCTACACTAATGAACTCTGCGCTCAGATGGCTCATAAACAAGCCATGACTTCCAACCCAGCTCAAGTTACAAGTATGGTGGGGAGGCGGGAGAGAGGGGAGCAGGTAGAAGCCGGGTTTACAAAGCTCCAAGGTGACATACAAGCCTCTTTTCTGGGAATTCAAAGGCCACCGAATTCATAGTGTCCTGCATGAATTCTCCTTTCCTTTCCAATGGGTTTCACCCCCGAATGACTCAAGGGCAGAATTCCATGCCCCTATTTTACAGGTAAGGACGCAGAACCTGGGGGAGATCATGTGACGTGGCCAAGGCCACACAGCCAGGAAGCAGAAGAGCTGGGTTTGGGACCCTTGGGGCAGAAGGCAAGGATATTTTTTCCCCATGATCTGGAAACAATGGTTTTCCATCCCCGTATCCAAGCAGTAGCCACTTCAGGGTGCACCCATGGGAGGTGAGGCCGATGTGTGGGGGGGATACAGAAGGTCTTTCTGCCCCCACTCGGGGTGTTAGCACCTCCGCGTTCAGGGGGAACTTAGAAGGCAACAGGTCCCGCCGCCTCACTCTGCAGACACGGACGTGGAACCTCAGAACAGTTGGACCCCTCGCTGAAGCCCCATCGCCAGTGCTTCGCACATCCTCACGCCCCGTTACTCGTCTGTCCCTCGCACCGTGCCGACCCGTGAAAGCCTTCTGGCCGCTGGCTTCATGGAACCAAAGCAAACGAGGTGATGACAGCTCCGGGGGGCTGGGTAGAGCTCAGGGCCCGACTCGACACCCAGGCTGTGGATCAGTGTGACACACACGTCCCCATCAGAGAGAGCCTTTGTGAAGCAGGTGCATTGCGACACCCAATCAGAACCACGGTTTCATTAGTTTCTCTAACCTTAAGCCGAGTCAAGCTGTATTGATTAGAAGCAGTTGGGAAATGAATTACTGAAGCTGATCCCTAAAGAAATTCGATCTGGAGATGGAACCACCACCGCCAGGATTCCTGACGAGGCCGTCCGCGCCGCGGGCTAAATACAGCAAACAGACCGGCGCGGAGGGCCGGCCCCTTTCAGGGCGGGGGCGGCGCGGTGCTCGGGGGTGCGGGCCCAGCCGACGCCACGGGAACTGACCACGTTTTAATAACCAGCACATCGATTTCTCTGGAACGACGCTTCCGAGCAGTGCGAATGAAGAAGGGACTGCATCCACAAGCACGACGGGGTGAAATGAGGCCCCTCGCCGGGCGTTTGTGGTGCCCGTGAGAGGGGGTGCGAGTCTGTCAGAGACGGCATTCTACGAAGAATCCAGAAGGCTGCATCCCTTAATGAGAAGGAGGGGAGCGTGGGGACGCGCGGGTGGCCGTCCTCTGGGCAGGGGAAGCCCTCAGAGGGATCGAACGTGCCCGTTCAAAAACTGCTTAGTGAGAGCGATTTTAATTGCTGCCTTTGTTATCAAAGATTAAAGGTAGTTATGTCCCCACGTGCCTCCCCTGAAGCAATCTATACGTTCCTGAGCAATGTGCAAGTCGGAGTTTTGTAAATCAAATCCAATTCTAAACGCCTTCAGAGAGCTTGTCGTTCCAAGGAGCCTCTTTGGTGATCCCTCCGTGAGGCTTAAAATTATCCCCTAGGTCGTTGGCTTAGTGGGTTCACATACTTTTAGATGATGCTAAATCAAATTCTGTCTCCTGTCCCATCATCAGAAGAAAGGCTTGAAAACATAATGGGAATACAACGACTTAGTGACATAATGTTGTTACTGTGGGAGGTCAATCTAGCAAACGCTGGGCTCACCCTGTATCTTCTGTGTTTGCAGCCGTGACGCTGAGCAGTGCTGACCACTGTCGAGCATCAGGGCGAGGAGACGCTAAGAGAGAATCAAAAGGGGTCACTTGGAAGGAACTTTAAGAATGATCTAGTCCAGCCTTCAAAACAGACTTCTCTGCAGCATTCAAGATTGATGAGCTTGTAGGCTCTGCTCAGACGCTGCTGGAATGTGCTATGCTATTATTCCCTCTTACATTTATTCGTTAGATATTAATTGAGCCTGGACTATGTGGGGGACTAGGTTCTAGGCAAACAGAAGGAGAAAGCTAGATGCAGTGCCTGTGTTCTGTAGAATTTAATTTACCCGGAAGAGCAGGTCGTAAATCAGCAGCAACACAAAGAATGGATACATCCCAGTTCTGATAAACATTATGAAGATTAAACAGAGGATGCATGAGAGTGGTCAGAGAAACATGACCTGAGAAAGCTGCATTTAATCCAAGACCCGGAGCACTGGGTTCCCGAGCCATGGGGGTACGGGCTGAGGTGCCAGCAGCAGAGATGGGCACAAGCGAACGGTCCTGAGAGACGGTGAGTGGCAGGATGAACAGGACAGGGTGAGTGACTGTATTTGGGGTAAAGGAAGCAAAGGGTCAGGGATGGCCACAGCATTTCTGCATTGGGAAAATGGAAAGAGAATGAGGCCAGTGACTGAGAATGAGAGCACTGGAGGGAGAGCAGATTTGGGAGAAGATGGAGGGTGTCATCAGTTCTGGGCATGCCGAGCCAGTGAAGCTGTCGGACAGGCAGTTTCGTAGCTGATCTGGGACTCGATGACCCACCCATCTGGCAGACTCTGACCACCTGTGGCAAGGCCAGCTCATGACACCCCCACACTGGCTGGGGGGCTCAGGGGCACAGCTTTAATTTCTCAAGTTCTAGGGGACTGACATAGCAGGCCTGCAGCCAAAACTGTAACTGGAACACATGACCCAGACAAGAATTGAGGGATAAGAATGGGGACCCAGGTCATAGGAATGCAATGGGGGCTTTGTGAGCAGTGTTACCGCTCAATACTTATGGCTTTTGGGGGGATTATTGGGATAATGAGAACAGTAGCCAGGAGACTCTTTTGACCTTTGATGTCAACCAGCATTGTGGTAGGAGGCAAGGTGGTAACAAGCTCAGTGCTCACGAGTAAACTTCTATAAAATGTTCAAATTCCAAGTCAACTCTATCGCCAGAGAGAGGCATGCAGCATACAAGGCAACACTTCACAGCACTTCTCACACGCCCACGTGAGGCAGTGGGTGCCTTTGTCTGCAGAAGTGACAACAGGGAGCTGGGGTCGAGTTCTGAGCTGTTTATCGTGTCCCTGCATTCAGCTCTGCTCATGTCTCGGTGTGTCTTCCAGTAGACTTATCTCCTTCTGATGGCTTCTTGAGATACCAAGGTCTAAGTCAACAGCTCATCAGAAAGGACCCTTGGTATTAGTCCATTTCTCCCAGTTGCACATGCAGAACTCCACCTGAAAATAGCTTAAGGTATTGGTTTGGGATTAAGAATAGAGCTATAGACTATATCAAACTAAAAAGCTTCTGCACAGCAAAAGAAACTATCAACAAAGCAAAGAGACAGCCAACAGGATTAGAGGAAAATATCTGAAAACAATAACCCTGATAAGGGGCTAATATCTAAAATATAAAAAAAAAAACTAGTATGACTCAACCACAAAAAATAAAAAAAAACAATCCAATTTAAAAAATGGGCAGAGAAGATGAACAGACACTTCCCCCACGAAGAAATACAAATGGCCAGCAGACATATGAAAAAGTGCTCATCCTCATTAGCTATCAGGGAAATGCAAATCAAAACCACAATGAGATACCACCTCACACCTGTGAGAATGGCTGTTATCAAAGAGACAAGGAGTAACAAGTGCTGGAGAGGATGGGGAGAGAAGGGACTCTCACACACTGCCGGTGGGAGTGCAAACTGGTACAACCACTGTGGAAGGCAGTGTGGAGGGTCCTCAGAAAATTGGGAATGGACCTACCATGTGACCCAGCAATCCCCCTTCTGGGGATCTACCCAAGGAACTTGAAAACCTTAGTCCACAAAGACTTATGTACCCCAATGTTCATCGCAGCGCTGTTCACAGTGGCCGAAACATGGAAACAACCAAAATGCCCTGCGACAGATGACTGGATAAAGCAATATTACTCAGCTGTAAGAAAAGATGAAATAGTGCCATTTGTGACAACATGGATGGGCCTGGAGACCATCATGCTTAGTGAGATAAGCCAGACAGAAAAAACAAGAACCATGTGACTTCACTCGTGTGTGAATATAAAACTGAAAGCAACAAAGAGAAAACAAACAAAGAAAACACTCACGGACACAGTCAATAGTTTAGTGGTGACCTTGGGGCAAGGAGGGAGGGGGAGGGAGAAGAGGGAGGGGACCCAAAGACACGGTGATGGAAAGAGAGCTGACTCTGGGTGGTGAGCACATCATGCAACGCAGACGACGTGCTGCAGAATGGTACACCTGGAGCCTATGGCACTCTTGTTAACCAATGTCCCCCTAATGAGTCTAACAATTAGAAAAAAAAGAATAGAGCCATGGACACAAGTAGGCAAATGAGAGTCAGTCCTAGGACTCCATCCATCAGAGGGAAGGGCCCCACGTTCTGCAGACTGTCCATCTGATGGGACCAAGGCCTGGCACTGCGAGCGGGCACCTTCTCCATCACAGCGAGCGCGTGTCTGACGGTGCAGCCAACACGGGAAAACGCACAGACTGCAGAGGGGCGCGAAGCACGGCAGAGCCGGCTGGAGAGAGGCCTGCGCTGACCTCACTTGAAATCCTTGACTTAACCCTTCCCAACTCTACTTTTGGTTTTCAGTTTGCACGGTCCCATACTTCCTTTCTCCAGCCAAACAAGTTCGGTGGAAGACTTTGCCACTTGAAACTGAAAACCTTGTGGCCAACTCCACGCCAGTGATTTGATCGCTCTTACGCGAGTCCTCGCGGGTCCCCTGGCACTCTCGTCGTCGTCTGATTTTCGGGGCGCGGAGTGTACAGACAGACGTGCGTTCACATTGAAGCTTGGCCGCGGGGGGGAGGGGTTACTGTCATTGGCATTCTCTTACTAGAATGACATGGGAGGGGAGGAGGGCAAGGGGAGAGAAAAGCTGCTATTATCAGCGTTCTGGCAATAAAGGAAGAAGGAGCAACGCTCTGACCTATTCAGAGGCCTGTTAGCAGGAGCCAGGGGCTTTTCTAGAACACTGTGCTTCCTCCCGAGAGACTGGAACGCAGACTATGCAGGCTATCTAAATCACAGGGGGCACAGGGTACGATCAAGCATGTAGAGATTTCCAGGTGCCCCGAGGCCCTGTTTGGGGCGTGTAAAGTGTAGGACAAATTGTTCGGGTAGATTGGAAACGCGTAAGGCGGACGTTTTGCCTCCGTGGTCTGATTTCCACAAAGGATGTCATGCATGTTTTCCTGTCCCTTTGGAAGTTCCACAGCAACGTCAACTGAGCCAAAACAAAACCAGAAGCAACCAGAGGTGTACCAGCTAGACTCTCTCAGAACCCTGCCCGCTGAGGCAGGACTGGCTCTTAGGGCTCGGGCCAGGTCTGGATGTGTAGGGTGAGAGGAATGGTACCCAGACACCGAGGTGGAAAGAAGGAAGACAGAGGCTGGCAGCCAGGTAGCACCTGTTGGAGGGCACAGAGAACCAGCCCCGTAGAGTCCCAAACTACAGTTCGGGTCATGCTTTGAGCATCCCATCTGCCCCACTGGGGCGGTCCTTGGTACACTGTCAGCCATGAAGAATGCAAGCGATAACATCCACGGTGGGGAGGCCAGCACTACCGCCAAGTTCTCCAGTGCGTCCTGCCTCCCTTCCTTTCTGCTACTTGTCTTCTCTCACATCTTCCCAGAGCTATTTCTGTCTACGGGGAGTTAGCAGGAAGATCACATATTGTACAGAGAGCGGGGTGTTAAATTTATGCAAAGGAAAGGAATGTGTTATGGCAAAAATTATTTATTGCATGGCGTCTCCCTTGAGGACTAGTCTCTTGTTAAGAGTTTTAAGGACAGCGGCTCTATATTTGTCACATGGCAGAGCCACACTCCTGCCTGCCTCCTGCTGTCAGTGCCGAGAACAGATGAAAAGTCGTGACCAAACCCGCCACCTTTAAGAGGCACGATCTCGTCCAACGCCAAGTGTCTTGCCTCGTGGCCGCTTGTGTTCTGAGAGGAGTGAGGCTTCCGCCAGCGAGGAGGAAACACAGGAACAGAAAGGTGCTGGGTATCCTGGATTTGGGCCACTTCGTGGCAAGACAACGACTGGAATGAGTGGGACATTTTATTGAGCTCTAAGCATTTTAGAAGGTGGTGTGGTGTGGTCTCATATCAAGGGGCCATCAGACCTAAAGCCGATCCTGTTCACACCAGCTACCAGCTGGAGGTCTCGGGAGGACTTGGTTGGCATCTCCAAGCCTTCACATTCTTGATTGTGCAATGGGCACACGAACATCCATTTGCATTGTGTTGTAGGGACTAGTGAGATAAGCGTATGCCCCATAGGGGATGCCAAAATAACATTAGTGTTGTCATTCCTCTTTACGAAATTAAACATTTCTCTAGTATCTTTTTGAGAAGCTCTGTTCCTTGGGTCATTTGGGGGATCTTCCCCAGGACAGGATGACACATGCTTGGCTTCTTTCCTACTTCCTTTTCGCATCAGCACGCTTTCCTGAGACTCTTTAGGATTCTTCTCGACAGCCCTCGAGGTCATGCATAAAAACCCCAGGGCTGGCTGACGTAGAAAGTAAAACACACTTTCCGTCTGTGACCCAGATCATGTCCACACATCACTCTGTTGATTACTGCAGCCAGAACGCACAGATGGTTTTAATGTACATTAAATGCACAAATGGACCTCCAGGTGCTTGGAGGACATAGCGCTTCTGAAAGATGTGCCAACATATTTTTATCCTGCTTCAAATGTTGAATCACAGAATTTCTCTCTCACTCTTGGATATTTGTGCCCCGCAGCATATGTTCTTAAGACTAGAAAGGTGTCACCTCATGCTGAGCGTCTCGTACGTATCTAGGGAACAGGGCTACGCACGAGGCTGCGTGTGCCCCAGAGGTTAAGAGCTGCGCGTCACAGTCAGACAGCCTCCGCCCCGTGCCAGCTGGGAGACGTGGGCTAAGTCATTCAGCTTTCTGAGACTCGGTTTCCCCATCTGAACCTTTGCACCTGCGTACAATAACACCCGTGCCCGGGTGAGGATGAGAGATGATGCCAGTGGGGAGGGGGCATGACCACGTGCGGATAGTCACCAGTTGTTGTTATCTGGCACGTACGCAGTGAAGGAAGACCCCAAGAGACTCAAAACCCTGTCACAGCAGAACAGAAAAGGAATGAAGGCGGGAATAAACTTTCTGAGAAGCTGTGTGACTCCAGGACTCATTTCTTCCCCCAAACCAAGAGCTATTGACCTTCAGAAGATTCTTTGTGTGTTACAAGCCCATATAATACCGGCAGCAAGTACTTACCCAACTCTGCTAGAATATTCCTTGGTTAAGGAATTCACTACTGACAAGGCCACCGTCTTTGTTGTTAGAGAACGATTCCTCTTCTACCCACTGGCGTTAGCTCTGCCCCTGATGTTGTAAAGCAACGTCTTGGCCAACTTCCGCCGCAGTAACAAATGGCTCCTCGAGCCCAGTGGCTCCCGATAGCTGGTGCTTGTTTCTCCTCGTTCATGAGCTGAGTCTCTGCCCATGGACCTTCCTTTCGGGGCCCAGGCTGAAGGCCCATCCCCTGTCTTGGTTCCGGAGCCGAGGAGAAAGTCTGGAGGAACCACCCGTGGCTCCTAAGGCTCAGCTGTGGCAATTACCACTGTCTCTCACGTTTGATTGGTCACAGGAAGTCACACGACCCAGCCAGTTTCAAAGAGGACGAGAAGGTATGCTCCTTCTGTGGAGACCATGGCCAGGATTTGGGAACTACAATGCAATCGGCCAGCCAGTCAAGGGTCTGGGGTCTTAGGGACGTGGTTACTAACGATCAGACTTAGGAGAAGGGCGGTCGTGGAGACACGAGGGGGCGGTCAGAGGAGGACCGGGGTTTGCCCGAGAAGACGGGAGTCCTGGAGGTGCGTGGGCATTCCGTTCCGTGACAATGAACCCCACGCCCTGCCCTGGGGGGTTGGGAGCTGTGTTTCCCAGAAGCCCCTGTGCTTTGTGGTTCTGGTTGAGAGTTGGCCAAGAGAGGAAGTTGGGGGTGGAAGGGAGGCAGGGGCCTGACTCTCCGAAGGCTGCCGTTGGCACTGAGCAGGCACGCGGCGGCCCCACCTGTCTGCGCGCCCCTCTGCAACGCCCCCAGCTGACCACAGCCAGGCGCTGGGCCATGGCTCACAGCTCCCTGGAGATGACGGCTCCCAGAGATCTCTCCTGAGCCCCCACGTCGCACACAGCTCCAGTCTGGGGACCTGACACGCTCGTGAGGCTGTTTCCTCACGAGCTCTGACGTGGCCACCGCGCCGGTCATTTAGGGACGGTCTCTCTGACCCTTCGACTCCCTCCTTCCCGACCCCCCTTCCCAGCTGCTCCCACGAGCGCGTCAGGTCTAACTCCCACGAGGGCCCTCGTTCCCACCGCAGTCCCAGTGGCTCGCCTTCCCTGCCGGAGCTCCCGACACCGGGGCCCAGCCGGCCTCTCCGGCCTCAGGCTCAGCCGTCCCCCGTGCTCCCTCTGTCCCACTGCCCCTCGAACACGCCCAGGTCCCCGCCCGCTGGAATTCCTTCACGGCATCTCTTGGGCTTGTTCCACTGAGGAGATGGCAGAATGAAGCCAAGAGTTCGGCAAGAGCAGGGACGCTTCTTCTCATCCTCGGATTTCAGCCTCACCGCCTCATCCTCACGAGACTCTTAACTTCCTGCTTCCAGAAGTTTCTCCTATGTCCTCTCACAACACTCTTTTTCTTCCCTATCACTTACGTCCGTGTATGCATTGTTTTGTCTCTATGTGGGCTTTTAAAGTGCTCCGTTTCCAGGCCCCAGAGCCTGAGATCGCGTGGACACGGGCTGTCCAGCCTTGTCTGAGTGACCAGCACCGTGTCTGACAGAGGGAGGCTCTCAGAAAATGATTGTGGATTACATGAGAACATTAGCAGACCTGGGCCACGGAGTCAGCTCCTAGTGCACACGATATTGTTGTCGTCTTGGTTGTGATGCAGGTGGTGACCCCAGGGGTGGGATATGTGGGTAGAATTGGGTCAGAATGTTCATCATTTTCCTGGTTTTCATGGGCTGAGCCCTCAAAACAGAAAAAGAAAATGTTTTACCGAGAAAGGTAAGGGGTTGGGAGGAAGGAGTCGCACTGTGCTGGATGACAAGGGCAAGATGAATTTGGGGGACCTGGTACCATATGGCAGAGAATAGCGAGGTTACAGGGAGCCTGGGCAGGGTGGGAGGAGGCAGGAGAGGGGCAGAAGTCCCAGGGATCCTCTGGAGAAGGGAATTTGGGAAAGATAAATGTCTGCCAGGGGATACATAGACTTCCTTAATTTTGCTGAGGGTTGTGTTATGTAAATTTTCTCCGTTCCATAATTGTCAGTTAATCCACATGGCTCACTAATGCTCTGGTACAAGCGGATTCTTTGGGGGAAATTAAACAGCTGTTGGAGTCTGCAGCCAGGTGGGTAATGAGATAAACTCAGAGACAGTGCATGTGGGCAGTGGACTTGAAGGATGGGCTTCTCACTGACATATGGTTCCCACTCCGTAATGCTACGGACTGGGGAGAAGTTTGGAGAAATCGCACGCTGACACACACTGAGACTTCTGCTCTAACAATATGCCAAAGAATACAAATTAATGAAGGCTACACGATGCTGTCCGGGCCTAAGCGTCCCTAGTTACTTTGAATTTCCAAACCAAAAGAAGCTGAGCGGTGGGAGTCATGCGGTCCTGACAGTAAGAATAAGGACCTCAGACTCTTCCTCAGCATGGTTAGCGGTGCCCACAGCTTCCTGATGGCCTTCCTCGGACGGATGGTTCCGGGAGAGTGCAAATGCAAGCTTCGAAAACAGTGTGTGTTCTTAGAAGCTGCCATGTGAGAAGGTTTGGTCTAGATTCCTGATTGATGAGAGACCATTCACAGAGGAAGAGATGCCTGGCAGAGATGAAACGAGGCTCCCAGCTAACGGCCAGCACCAAGGCCCCAGATACGTGCGTGCACCCCAGATGAACCATCTCTGCTGAGCCCAGCCTGAACTCTGACCCACAGACACATGGGAAACAATGTGGCTGATGTTTTATGCAACTAAAACAAACACAAAAATTATACAATAAGACCAACAAATGCCATAAGGTCATCTGTGCTTTTTTCCCTAAGAATCTTTTGTTGTTCTGAGCTCCTTTCTATCAACTCATTTTGCTTTCATTTGCTTCCTGCCCTTGGATGGTAGGGCTCTGAAAAGTTCACTGAAAATCAAGAGTTCTATTCTTTTAGGGCCCAGCTACTCAAGGGTTTACAGGTTTCTCCTGATAATGAGCTCAAGGAAATTAAAATAACAAAACCCCGGCTCCAGAGTGCTGACCTAGATTATGGAGGCAGATACTGGCCAGGTCGCTGTCCTCTTTCCTCCAGAGGATAATTAGCACTGAGAGTTGTGATGTGCCCTTCACACAAGGATGCCCCACAAGAACATTCCTCAGGACAGCACGAGGGACGTGGTCTCAAAGGACATGCAACCAAAAATGTGTTTGGTTGTAACAGCAGACGCAATGAGCCATTCAGATGCCCGTCAACACCTATGACTTTGTCTTCATAATGTACTCTTCATCAGGAAGATGACTCACAGCATCAAGGACTCTGGGTTCCAGGTGACCTTCAGGTACAAAAAGCTTGAGATGGATGGCTCATGGTGGGGACTTTTGGGGCAGCAAATCTAAGCCTAAAGGAAGCATGTGGCAGTAATACAGTGAGAGGAAAATGCAAACACCAAAGTGCTTTAACTCATACAACTAAAAAGATGTTTGCACTGGAAAGAATTTTTGATTGATTCCTGATGCCCAGGACATCTCTGGTGTGGTTCCTTGGAGCAAAGTGTTGAGAAAGATTCTGAGGTACAACCTGAGCTTGGTGGAAGAGAGTGCTTCCATTGAATGATGGCGCCTGTCTTTGCAACCAGAGGAATCCATGCATGCACCTACCATGTTTTATCGTGTACCAACTCCTTATAAAGGGGCAAACTGAGGCCCAGTTTGTGTAAAGGACCTGCTGAATGTCATGGGCATTCATGGGAGGGCCAGATCCTGCCTAAAAGATCCTGCCTGATTTGTCTGTATTATTCTTCCTGTTTATATTTACTCTGGAGTTCAGATTCATGACCTTGAACTTGCCTGTTACACTGAGCTAGATAATCTTGGCTTTGATTTATGGCACATTTTAAGGATTTTGGCTCAGAATCTCTCCTCAAGTCCTAGAACCCAGAGAAGACAACTTACCTTGTCTTCGGCCTTGACTACCAACTTGCTTGGCCAGAACCTCACCAGATCTTTGAAAAGGGAATTTGGACAAGTCTCTTATTTGAGACCATTTCGTCTATACCCTTAGATTTAATATTTTTGGAAGCACCGTTATAATTTCCAGATGAGATAAGTATAGATTGTTGGATTCTTACCTCTAGATGTATTTGATATGTCACCTACAGGATTTAGTGAGGCTCAAAGATTCATGAATATTGAAGGTTAAACTGCTTCAATTCAAGTGCTCTGTTTCTCCTTCACTGAATGATAGGTCCAGCTATTAGCTGTGCCCACATGAAGGGACTAGACCCAGAATGTGAGGACATTAAACTAGTATCTGATTTTTCAGGGACTCCAGGCAGCATTTGGAGAAGGAAATTTCTTGCCACTTTTCTAGTCTGAGCTCTGAACAATCAAGCTGATGCAACTGACATTCTACCTCCGGGCTGTTGACTCGCTCTGAACCTTTGGGAACCTGCTTCTCATTATAGATGGAAATACCCTGGCTGAGGAGAGGACACCCTCGAGCTGCTGACCTGCTGACCTTCCTTAGGAAAAGATAATCTCTCCTCTCTCTAAACTCCTTCAGCTTGTCTGGTCTCTTACAGTCATTTGAACCCTTATAACATACTGGTTTTCAATCCTGACACACAAAGACTCTCTCTCTCTCTCTCTCTCTCTCTCACACACACACACACACACACACGTGTACATTTGGTATGCTTGTGTGTAGGGGTGTTGCTACATAGAGGATGTTAAAGCTAGAAACTACATGGGCAAGAATATCCCCAGACAGCCTCTACCTCATTACTGTTTCATTTATTTGGGGCATGTGTCACCCACTGATTTGGGTGGGCATTATGACAGGGTCCATCAGGGAAATGTCTGGCAGACAGGGAGAGAGCAATGCACGTCAGCTGGTCTAAACCAGATAGAGGCAGCCGAGGTACTCGGGGTGGGGGCGGAGAAGGACGTGCTTCCTTCCCTCCTGGTCACGTATCGGAGGGACCTGATTAGGTTAAATCCCCAGATTAAATCAAAACAGCTGTTAACAGAAAAGAAGGCGAGGCTCGGGAGTCCTGTTACGTGCCCTGAGTCGCACGCCTGCCGCAAAGCCCGGACGAGGGTCAGGTTGTTGGAATCTAATGGGAGTGCCCGTCCCACAGGTCCGCCATCTTGCTCAGGACTGACAAGCAACGAATGTGGATTCAAGTTCACCTACGTCCGTCATGCTGTAATTGATAGTTAATAATGAAGACGCTATGAACGAAGGTGTGAGATTGATGTGGACTTACTAACTGGATTAGAAATTGAGTTATGAGGTAGGAGTTAAATATTTATGGTGATTAAATTACCATGGAAATAAGCTAACGGTTGGTCCCAGTCAGCAGATCTGCATTCCCCAACGTGTGTCCAGCACGACGGGCCACGGGGAGGGCTCTGCGGCCAAAGCGGAGCATTCGAAGGAGTTCGTGGAAGTTCGCCTCGCTCACGAGCGGCGTCGGGCTGAGAAACGCTGCAGGCAACAAACCTGTTTGCTTCTGTTTTTATGTGCTCACCGAACCGTCTTCGGGGGTATCGTCTGTTAAAACCCACTGAGAGTGTTGTTGAAACAAACTTGGTGGTAGATCCATAACAAGTTATGAGTGCACAGTAGGTATGCATGAAGAGACGATCTGGGGGTGACCGGGTCCCCTGCAGCTGTGGGATTTAAACTGTGCACTTAGGTTTGAAAGAAAATATTGCAGGCAGAAGGGTGGGCTGTGAGCAGGGGGGGTCTTCATCCCATTCTTCTGCTTCAGCCAGAAAGCTTCAACTTTTCTCTCCCATGGTCTGCCTGGGGCTGTGCTTCTGCTCGTCACTGGGTCCCTGTTTTTCCTCCAGGAGGCCTCAGATGGCCAGCTTGGACTCTCTGTGTGTACACAGACTTCTTCCGTGGCTGCCGGATTCCACGTGGTGAAAACAGAAGTGGTATGGCAGTTCCAGGGGCCCCCACGAGTGCGCTGCCTACACACAGGGCATGTTGCGCCCTTCCCCCATTCTGTAGCAAACACCCAATCAGGATCAGCACCCACCCAGTATGTCACCAACCACCTTCTCAGCCTCTCTGTTTAGTGACAAGAGGTCGCCCAAATAGCCAACCGGCGGTGCCAACTGTCATTTTAATCAGAACAGTGTTACGTCCCCTGGGACACATCCCTCCCTGGGAGTTAAGACCTCCAGGCCAGCAAAGCCCGTGGTGGAGGAGACAGGACACGCAGCCCGCAGGAGCGGGTGACAGTGTAATAGTGAGCGGGCCCACCCGCCGTTGCCCACCTCACTCCTCAGACCCGCGTGCTCTGATGGTGGGAGCAACGCCAGCGGCTGCGTGTCCCTGGGTCAGAGCATAAACCCCCTCTGGGAGCACTACGGACCGCCGGTGCCCCCAGTGAGGGAAGACATGGGGGGCGGCGGTTCAGTTATATCGCAGCTCCTCATCCCTTTGTCTGATTCAAAAAGCAGAACGAGCCTCCAGGATGAAGGCCGATTACGACAAGCTTCGATGCTCGTTCCGGAGGGCAGAAGATAGACCCTCCTTCAAGGTACAGGAACTGAATCACTCAGGGTTTGACCATGAAAACGGGGACCACTTCACGTATCTACACCGCTAGGGGTTCGGTGCAGGGCATCAGTTAGTTACACAGGTGACAGGAGAGGTGGGAAGACAGGTGGAAGCGACTGCTGTCGCCAGACTGGAGGGACGGAGAGCAGAGACGCTAGAGGCCTGGGCCGGGGTGAACCGGCAGATGGGGGAGCCCCTGGGGGCCTGAGTGGTGGCGGCGGGAGCACACAGGAGACGCTGCTGGAGAGAGCCCGTCCAGGCCCGGGGGAGAGGTACGTGTACCTGGCTCCCCCCACCCCCACCTTCCCGCCTGTACCTCCCTTTGGCCAGGCCTCCGTGGACGCCAGCCCCACCCGGAGCCTGAGAAAAAGCCTCTAGAGCAGCCCCTTTCCATGCAGGGGACAGCCGTGGACGGGCGAGGAGGGAACGTCGATGGGGCTGAAGTGACAGTGGCGGGAGGGGGTGGTCTGCACGAGTTCAGCAAACGACAAACACTAATGGCGTCGGTCCCCGCTGCGGTCACAAGGGGCTTTTGCGAGCGCGGTCAGGCCTCACGCATGCCCGGCGGGTCCGGTAGGCCATTCCTTTTTGTGGCTATTATTCCAGTCACTGTTTGTTGGTTTGCCACATGGGGGACATTGGAGCCACTCCCAGGTTTGGGGATTGGGATGAGCTGCCATAGGAACACACTTGCACACAGCGTCTGCGGGAACGCCAGGTCTTGCTGTCTCGGCCGGGCAGCCAGGGGCAGGACTGTAGGTTTGACTTTAGAAGAAACGTCCACGCTGCTGTCCCAAGCAGTTGTGCTGCTGTGCACCCCACAAGCAACATTTTCCACATATGTACATTCCCACCAGCATAAATTCCTTCAAGTATAAACTTCCCAGTTGTGCTCTGTCTTCACTAACACGTGATGCCGTGGGTTTCTGAGCCACCCCAATAGGTGTATATGGTATCAACTCAGTGTTCACACACAATAACTCCTTGTGCAAGGCTTGTAGGTGGCTGCAATCTCACCGTGTCCTCGTGTGGCCTCTTGTTCATGGGCACATGAGGTGGTGGGAAGGAAGGAGGGAGAGAGCATGGGCCGTCTCCTGTCCCCTCTGAGAAGGGCAGACATGCCACCACGAGGGCTTGTGACCTCACCCAACCCTAATCCCCTTTCCAAGGCCCATCTCCACCTGCCAACAGGTTTGGGTTTAGAGCTTCAGCACAGGCATTTGGGGTGGGGACACAATTCAGTCCACAGCAACATGGCACAGAGCAGCGGCGCACGTGTGGATCGAGCAGACGAGAGGCACGAGCACAGAGAAAGAACCATATTCCGGGACAGCGGAGAGCCCGGACGACAACGTCACAGCCACAGGAAGGCTCGTCACAGACCAGAAGCTCACAGCACACTCTGTCCCAGCCTTCTCCTTGCAGGCTAACAGGTCATCTTTGTGCCAGGGTGGACCGGCAGTGGAAATGACAGCAAGAGAGCAAGGATTGGGGTATTGGAGAGACAGGGGGAGGCTGTACGACTGAGCAGCTGTTTCAGGGCCACTTGCCTCGTCGTTCGGGGTCCTACGCCTACGTATGTCGACGACAGAGGAGACAGTTACAGCTGACGGTAGAGCAACCGTGAGACTGAACGTGATCCCATGGGCAAAGTGAGGGCCGGAATAAATGGAGGGCAGCCCGGTGCTTCTCAGACAAAACCCTCCGCTTAAAGCAGGCAGGACAGCAAGGACGCAAGAAGCAGGGAAACACGGTGTGGCCCTTTTAGCCATATCCATCAAGGTTCTGCACTCGGATACCCTCTGCGTCCCCGGGGTCACCTTGTAACGAAGGGAACGCTTGCTTTGGGCCGGAAGAACCAGAATTCAAGTCTCGGCCTCCTCTAGTAAGTGCAAGTTGTGCAAAGTTGTGTGACCCGTAGGCCAGGCAGGCATTGCATTCTCTGACCTTGACTTTGCACACTTCCGAGAAGGTCTGTAGATGTCCTTCCTCTCTCTTAGGTTTCTGTGCAAACTGTTCAGGTGCTTTGCGAAGCTGGATAAAAATGTAAGGGGTTAATTATCATTTCTATTGCTATCACTATTACCATTTTGGACTTTGACTCTAATTCCTTCTGCCTTTGTCTCCTGGGAGGCTCCCTGCTTTGCCCAGAAAAACTCATTCATTAGGCACTGCGAATAATTCCCACCGGGACAAAGGAGGCGAAGCTCCCAGGTCGCGAAATTAGAAACGTTTAAATTTTTCATCTATTCCCTTGTCTGCTCTTTGGTCCCTAGCTTATTCCGACAACTTCATTCCCTCCTAATGACTCCTCCTCCGTGTGCGATAAAGCCCGCCCAGGGACACGGTCCGAGATACCGTCACGGGACTGCGGACGGGCACCTGAGCTTCCCGCTCACCTGAGCTTCCCGCTCACCTGAGGGCGTTGCTCTCTCAGCGTTAGGCGAATGCCCCCTGGCGCCCCGCCGCTGGCCCCCCACTCCCCTTGCCCGCCGGCCTTCCCGTGCACCGCAGGACGTAGGCGGCGAGGCCCACGTTTGTCCGGACTCGAACTCGGAGCTGGTGCGTCCTCTAACTCCCCCGGCAGCCCTTCAGGAGGCCGTAGCCGACGCACCTGCATCTTTGTCTAACTCGGTTCTTAAAGGAATTTTCATCTTTTGGGCTTTAATTCTATGTCCCCGAGAAAGTGCCCGTCTTTTCTGCACCAGGTACCTTACGTTCGGCCATCTGATCATCTTGTTCACCGCACTCCGTACCTAGACGATGGGGGGCGGCGGGGGCCCCGAGGCCGCCCAGCCTCCCGGGGGGCCCAACCCCGGCAGCTCATGCAAACGCGGGGCCGCTCGTTAAAAATACCGATTTCCCGCCGACGCCAGCCGAAGAGAAGAGCTTCCTGCGTGAGGAGACACCGCGCGACTTCTAACGACAGGGCGCGGAAGGCCTTTCGGGTCACGGATGGCATCCAGGCGGGAGCGGGGACGAAGGATTTGGAATTTCGGGGACATGGGTTCAGTGCTGCAACCTCTTCCTACCCACGGAGCATCCTGCGGCAGGTCCCTTACCCTGTGGCCTCTCTCCCAACTGTACAGTGGGTCACTGTCTCATGTGGATGGCTCTAATGCTTCACCTGGGAAGGCGTGCGAAAGGCGCCTGGCGTCCCACCAACCCGCTCGGAACCCGTCCCGTCTCTCCCGCTCCCGTCCCGATTATTTTCAGTCTTGCTCAGCCTCATGAAAGTGGCGCTTTTATTCTTGCCGATGCTTTCTTGGCTATCACTCTCGCAGCCCCCCACACCACCACGCTGACAGGCTCCGATTTACAGGTGAGGAAACAAATACACGTTGCACAAAATGCCACAACTCCAGGAGAGCCCACAGCCTCAAAAACTCCCCTCTGGGAGGTAACACTTTGACTAAATTCCTTCCCTACCTGCCAGGCCCAGGCCCAGGGAGTGGCAAACACGGAGCTAAAGGTGCTCCAGTTAAGGAAGCCCCCACGCTCACGGCCCTGAGAATGGGGGCCCGCTTCAATTTGGAGCCCCAGGATCCTCTCCTAATTCACCCCAGTCTGTCCCCAGTGGGACCCATGAGGGTGAAAGGGTGGGAACTGCTGGCCTCTTCTCCTTCCTCTCCCCCAAAGGGACATGGAGTGGGGACATTTATTCCCTGAGGTGTGAAGGACCTGAGGGGGCTGATGGAAGCACAGACCCTTAAGAGTTCTAAGGAGCATCTGGGTTCTGGCCTCCATGCCCCCCAACACACACACACACACACACACACCCACACACACTCATACACGTACACATGTACACACACACACACAATCATATACACACACACATACACACACTCACACTCACGCACCCACTTTGGACCAAAATCTAGCATTTTGACTTGCTTGGAGATAATGTCCCTTCCCCAACTCACCATGACTTATTCTCAAAACTAGCCAGAGGAAGGAAGGGAAACTGAGGCAGGATGGACTTTTCAGCTGGGAGACAGCTGTGGGGGGAACAGAACTAGGAGGGTGCAAGTCAGGCCAACAGAGTCCGGACGTTGGGTCTCCCTCCTCAGTACGACCTGGGGCAGCACGCTGACCCCCCAAGATAACTGGTGAACATGGTGAGATCTTAGAGGTGGAGAGACTGAGGGTGGGTGGGCAGGCCTGCCTAGAGCTGGACGAGAAGGGGTTAAAAGTGAGTGTTTACCAAGTCCCTACTCTGCGCCACGCAGCAGCTTCTGTAATATTCCATGGCGTTTAATCACCACCAGAAACCCGTGAGGTCAGTAAAAATCCATTCTTTCTACAGATGTGAGGGGACACTGAGGTTTAAGGAAAACCATGTCACAGGGGAACCCAGATCTGTGCTTGCTCTTCCCTTGATGGCACACGGGTTTTGGCTTCCGGCTGCTGGTCAGGGCCCACAGGTGCCCCGGGTTGAGAGCATTGAGAGGCCCTCGGGGGTCGATCAATGACGTCTGCCTTAGGTTGGGGAGCAGCACGGGCGTGCACGCGGTCCCTGCGGCAGTGCTGTCCCAGAGCCAGGAAGGGGTGGGCCCAGAGCAGGGACACAGCACCTCCTGAAGTGAAACCCCACTCCTTTATCACCCTTCCTCATTGCTCATTTGATGCGTCCACGAACAATGTCTGAGGCGCTTTTGCAGCTGCAGGGCCTGCCTTCAACAAACTGTGAGTCGTTACCTGGATTATCTGAACTGACACATCCACCTGACCTGACTGCAGGGTGGAGGCGATGACAGGGACTCGGGCCCGTTTTCATAGGTGAAGAAACCACGGCAGTGCAGCAGAGCTCACCAGGAGGGGAGCTACGATGCTCAAGCCCACACCGGCCATGTCCACTGGGCCTTCCGGGCACTATAGCTCAGGGGGGCGGGACGGGGGGACAAAGGAGAGGAGGTTGTTGCAGGCGGAGGCAGTGAAGACGGAAATCGCCTCGGGTCTGTTTGCTCACACTTCCCTCCAAGTAGGGGATGTTTCTGCTCGTAAACAATGAACTGAACTGCCTCTGGCAGACCCAGGGTGGAGTACCTCAGTGAGGAAACTCCCTTGCTGAGATTCATGGTCTCCTAGGGGACCAGGCTAGAATGAACCAGGAAGAACCTCAGGCCAACATGGACCCAGGGGCTATACTGATCATTCCAGAGAAGCCGATTTCCCCTCTGACAATCCTCCACACTCTTCCTCTCCTCTCTCCGGCTTAAGGATGCTTGATCCTGAACAAGCTTTGAACTGCACCATGAGAGAAACTAAAGATGCCAATATCCCTGAGAGGCGGCTCATCCAGGGTCCACTTCAGACTAAAGTGTAAATGACTGATAGACACAACTTACACCTGAAGCTCTTCATCTACCCTCTGGAGAGCAAGCACCTGGGCAGAGCACTGCGCGCAGCACTTGGCACACACCAATTCCACATCTTTAAGGAATTCGCAGATATCGGGAGTATGCAGTGGGTACCGTCCCGACGCAAAGTACGAATAAATCTTGATTTCCTCTTGAAGCCATCCACTTTCCTTATCTTTTCCACCGTGACTTAGTGTCAGCAATCATTTCCTCTCCTGGGGCAATAGCAAGAGTGTCATAAAGGATTTCCCAGCTCCCCTTCCCATAGCCCCTAATTCATCCATCACAGAGAAAACTAAGTGATGTTTTAAACATGTGCACCAAAAAGAGCGCTTCCTTGAATTAAAACCGCACTGCACCCATGAGGAAACCCAGATTCAGAACCACACCGCACAGAGCCTCCCTGCCTCCCCGGCCCCGGCACACCAGCGTCTCCTTACTCATCGTGCTCCAGCCACGGGGGCCTTCCTCCTCTTCCTCAGGCACATCCAGCTCCCTCCCTCCTTCGCCCGGAGCGCCATCCCACCCGCGATGCCTGCGGATAGTGTCTGATCCCCTAGAGGAGGATACCCTCTAGTTCCGCCTCGCGGACACTCCCTGGCTGTACCAAGAAATGCCACCAGCACACGTGCGTTTCTGGGGCTGGCTGCCCCGCCGCATGTATCGCAAACTTCACCAAAGCCAGATGCGTCTCGGGGCAGTGCCAGCCCTCGGTCGGTACTCAGCATCTGTTGAATGATTAGATGAATGGGCAGGAGTTTCATTTCCAAATCCCGTTTTTAAAGCATCTGAGC
>PVJL010014651.1:0-27300 GCA_004026885.1 Lyroderma lyra
ACTCTACAGAGAACATACTCAAACAAATAGTAGATGAGAACTTTCCAAACCTATGGAAAGATCTGGAACCCCAAGTTCAAGAAGAAAACAGGTCCCCTAGATACCTGGACCCTAACAGATCTTCTCCAAGACACATGGTACTAAAGATGTCCAAAACTAAAGACAAAGAGACAATTCTCAAGGCAGCCAGGGAAAAAAGGAACTATAACCTTTAGAGGAAAACCCATCAGGCTGGCATCAGATTTCTCAGCAGAAAATTTGCAAGCCAGGAGGGAGGGGAATTCAATATTCAGAAATTTAAAAGAGAGGAATTTACAGTCAAGAATAAATTATCCAGCAAAATTATCTTTCAGATATGAAGGTGGAATAAAGACCTTCTCAGACACACAGAAGCTGAGGGAATTTGCAAGCACAAGGCCAGCACTCCAAGAAATACTGAAGGAGGCTCTTTGAACTGAAACAAAACATCAGCAAAAATGGAACAAAGTTGGGGCAACAAGAAATAAAAACAAACAAACAAACAAACAAACAAGCAAAACAAAGAAAGAAATAAGTAATGGCCAGAGGAAATCCTCACATATCGATCATTAACTCTAAATGTTAATGGACTGAACTTACCAATAAAAAGACACAGAGTAGCAGACTGGATTAAAAAACAAAACCCATCCATATGCTGTCTCCAAGAAACGCACTTCAGCCATAAGGAAAAACACAGACTCAGAGTGAAAGGATGGGATACAATACTCCAAGCAAATGGTAACCAGAGAAAAGCAAGAGTTGCCATACTGATATTTAATGAAATAAACTTCAGGTTAAAAAAGATAGTAAAAGACAAGGATGAATATTACATAATGATAAAAGACACAATACAACAAGAAGACTTGACACTAATTAATATATGCTCCCAACCAGGATGCACAAAAATATACAAAGAAACTACTAACAGATTTGAAAGGAGAAACTGATGAACACACAATCATTGTGGGAGACTTAAACACCCTGCTAACAGCCATGAACAGATCATCCAAACAGAAAATAAATAAGAAAACAACAGCTCTAAATGACACATTACAGCAATTGGACATAATTGACATTTACAGGACACTTCATCCAGCAAAAAGAGACTATTCCTTCTTTTCTAGTGCACATGGAACATTCTCAAGAATAGACCATATGCTGGGACACAAAAGTAGCCTCAGCAAATTCAAGAAGATCGAAATCATACAAAGTGTATTCTCAGACCACAAAGCTTTGAAATTGGAGATCAACCGTAAAAGAAAAGCAGAAAGAAACACATATACATGGAGATTAAACAATAGCTTATTAAAAAAGGATTGGACGAAAGAACAAATAAAAGATGAGATTAAAAAATATATAGAAACTAATGACAATGAAAATACAACATATCAGAATTATTGGGACACAGCAAAAGCGATGGTAAGAGGAAAATTTATATCACTACAGGCCTATCATAAGAAACAAGAAAAATCACAAGTAAACATCTTAACATCCCATCTTAAAGAACTCAAAAAAGAAGAGCAGACAAAACCCAAAGTCAACAGAAGGAAAGAAATAATAAAAATTAAAGCAGAGCTAAACCAATTAGAGAACAGAAGGACAATAGAAAAAATTAATATAACGAAGAGCTGGTTCTTTGAGAAAGTCAACAAAATTGACAAACCCCTGGCTAGACTAATCAAAGGACAAAAGGAAAGGACACAAATATCCAAATTTAGAAATGAAAGGGGAGAAATTACCACTGATACCACAGAAATACAAAGGATTATAACAAAATATTATGAAGGACTTTATGCAAGAAATGGACAAGTTTCTAGAAACTTAGAGCTTACCTAGATTGAACCAAGAAGTACTGGATAATCTAAATAGACCTATTGATAGTGAAGAGATTAAAATGGCTATACATAATCTCCCTAAAGGAAAAAGCCCTGGACCAGATGGTTTCACCAATGAGTTCTACCAAGCATTCAAAGAAGAATTAATGCCTATCCTCCTCAGACTCTTCCAAAAAATAGAAGAGGAAGCAATACTTCCTAACTCGTTCTATGAGGCCAACATTACTCTAATACCAAAGCCTGGCAAAGACAACACAAAGAAAGAAAACTATAGACCAATATCTCTGATGAACACAGATGCAAAAATTCTAAACAAAATATTAGCAAACAGAATACAACAACGCATCAAAAAGATCACACATCATGATCAAGTGGGATTCATCCCAGGAGCACAAGGATGGTTCAACATATGAAAATCAATCAATGTGATACACCACATAAACAAAATCAAAGATGAAGACCATATGGTCATTTCAATTGATGAAGAACAAGCTTTCGACAAGGTACAGCATCTATTTATGATCAAAACACTAAATAAAATAGGCATAGAAGGAAAGTATCTCAACATAATAAAGGCCATATATGACAGACCCTCAGCTAACATCATACTGAATGGGGAAAAGCTGAAACCTATTCCTCTAAAATCAGGAACAAGACAATGATGCCCCCTGTCGCCACTGCTATTTAATATAGTACTGGAAGTTCTAGCCACAGCAATCAGGCAAGAGAATGGAATCAACGGTATCCAAATTGGGAAAGAAGAGGTCAAATTGTCACTATTTGCAGATGACATGATCCTTTATATAAAAAATTCCAAAGATTCCACCAGGAAACTATTAGAAACAATAAATGAATATAGTAAAGTCTCAGGATACAAAATCAATGTAAAAAATTCAACAGCATTCCTATATACAAACAACGAATCCACAGAAAAAGAAATGAGGGAGTCAATTCCCTTTGTTATTATAACAAAAATAATGAAATACCTGGGAATTAACTTAAGGAAGAACATGACAGACTTATACATGGAAAACTATAAGACATTTTTGAAAGAAATTGAAACAGACTTTAAGAGGTGGAAAAATATCCCCTGTTCATGGATAGGAAGACTTAACATTGTTAAATGGTCATTCTGCCCAAAGCAATCTACAGATTTAATGCAATGCCCATCAAAATCCCACAATCATACTTTCGTGAAATAGATAAAAGAATTATTAGATTTATATGGAACCATAAAAGACCTCGAATTGCCAAAGCAATACTACATAAAAAGAGTAAGGCTGGTGGCATTACACTTCCTGACTTATATTTATATTACAAAGCATCAATAGTCAAAACAGCTTGGCACTGACAGAAGAACAGAAATAGAGACCAATGGAATAGAACTGAAAACCCAGAAATAAACCCACAAATTTATGGACAAATAATTTTCAATAAAGGAGCAAAAAACATACAATGGGGAAATGATAGCCTCTTTAGTAGGTGGTGTTGGGGAAAACTGGAAAAACGAGGCAAAAGAATGAACTTGAGCTGTGAACTCTCTCCATATACAAAAATTAACTCAAAATGGATTAAAGACCTTCATATAAGACCTGCAACAATAAACTGTATAGAAGAAAACATTGGTACTAAACTTATAGACCTAGGACTCAAGGAGGACTTCATGAACCTGACCTCAAAGGCAAGGGAAGTAAAAGCAAAAATAAATGAATGGGATTATATTAAACTTAAAAGCTTCTGCACAGCAAAAGAAACCATCAACAAGGCAAAGAGACAGCCAACTGAATGGGAGAAAATATTTGCAAATAACGCATCAGATAAGGGTCTAATATCTAAAATATATAAAGAACAAATAAGACTTAACAAAAAAACAAACAACCCAATTGAAAAGTGGGCAGAAAAACTAAACAGACACTTCTCCCACAAAGAAATACAAATGGCCAGCAGACATATGAAAAAAATGCTCATCCTCATTATCTATCAGGGAAATGCAAATCAAAACCGCAATGAGATACCACCTCACACCTGTGAGAATGGCTGTTATCAACAAGACAAGGAATAACAAGTGCTGGAGAGGATGTGGAGAAAAAGGAACTCTGGTACACTGCTGGTGGGAGTGCAAACTGGTACAACCACTGTGGAAGGCAGTGTGGAGGGTCCTCAGAAAATTGGGAATGGAGTTACCATGTGATCCAGCAATCCCCCTTCTGGGGATCTACCCAAAAGATTTGAAAATCTTTTTCCACAAAGAATTAAGTACCCCAATGTTCATTGCAGTGCTGTTCACAGTGGCCAAAACATGGAAACAACCAAAGTGCCCTGAAATAGATGACTGGATAAAGAATCTGTGGTACATATACATAATGGAATATTACTCAGCTGTAAGAAAAGATGAATATTGCCATTTACAACAAAATGGATGGACCTGGAGATCATCATGCTTAGTGAAATAAGCCAGACTGAAAAAACAAAAAACTGTATGACTTCACTCATATTGGGAATATAAAACTGAAAGCAACAAAGAGAAAAGAAATGAAAAATAGGCAAAAGATCTGACTAAACATTTAATCCTAATAGGATATACAAGTGGATGATAAACAAATGAAAATTTGCTAAAAATTTCTAAAAGGTTTTTTTATCTTAGATTAAAGAATCAATTAAGAAAATTGGAGAACATAAGAATTTGGTGGTGGGTCTCCAGTATCAATAACAAAGCAAATGATTGAAATAAAATTACATAGCAACTTAAAAAATAAATAAATAAATAAATAAATAAATAAATAAATAAATAAGAAGAGGAGAAATAGATGCAAGTAATATATTTGTGTGTATGCATGTGTATGTATATGTATATATAATTTATCATTGAATAGGGATCTTCTTTTTATGAAAACCATTGATTTTTCTTTTTGCCTTAACAATTGAGATTGTAATTGCAGTTTTCTCTCCTTTCCATTTCCTCACCAGTCTGATTGTTGGTGTCACCAGAGTAATCTGCAATATGACTCTTACAACAAAGCAGAATTGAAAAATGATGAATCTTGGAAGGACATAAGATAGTCCTTTTATAGGACAAAAAAATCACAGTAAAGAAAGCTTCAAAATAAAACCAGAAATTGTAAAGCAATGGGAAGTCAGAGAAATAGGAAAACAAGAAATCAAGATCACTGAGAACACCCAAGAGAACAAAGGCTAGAGATAAAAGACACGCAAGGAGCATTCTCCCCTCAGGAAACCAGTCTTCTGATGATAGTTTTTTTCTTATAAGATTAACAACTTTTTATTATAACTCCAGGGCCTGAAAATAAACACCATCAGAAATGTCATAATAAAAAAATAATTTGATGTCATAAGCGAAGTAGTTCATAGAAAACTAACAGTGATGTACGGTTTGTGTTAGCAACACTTTTTGGTTTTCTTTACTATTTGGCAAATAGTTTAAACATAATGTCCAATTTAATTAATTTAGAGACAATTTTCTGTAATATAATACAAACAAAAATGCTTTGGTTTTTCTGTGTTTTGCAAATCCTGAAAACCAGTAAGTTTTAAAAATATCATAAATGTAAGATTTTTAAGAATATTATTCTTTATGTGATGGAGATAGTTTCAAGGCTAAGATAATTTTGAGAAAATAAAAATCATTACAATTTATGAAAAACTATTAAACATTAAAACTGTGCTTACAGAGGTATAATATAATAATAGTTGTCAAGAAATCCTTAAGCCTTAATATATCTTATTAAATCTAACCATATTATTGTCATATAGTTAATTGTCCAGTTCTAAAACTAGACATTTCTGGTTTTAGAGGATTTTGTACAAATTACCTAACTCGCTTATTTAATTTATAGAAATAGACTTCGAACCACATAGATACAGAACTTCTGGTTCTTTTAATATTCTGTTTAACTGTCATGTATAATATCTAATATGTCTATATTAGACATGAACTATCATAAAATTAGTCATAGAATCATACATTGAGGTGACTGCACATTCTACAATTTCTAGACAATGATTAAAATAACATATTTTATGTCATAATAATTTAAATGTAAACATTTTTTACATCTTTCTACTTTCAATTATTTTCAAATTTTTTCTCACTTGTTATTACAACCTCAATTCTGAAGCCATTATATTAAATAAAATTTATCTAAGCCATCTCAACAATGTCAATACAATTACTATTTTAATGAGAATAATATTTTATGCAAAAAGAGAAATAACTCAGAACAAATACATGTAGAATATAAATAAACTGAAAATGCTTCTGGGGTTAACCAGGATAATATGGTTCAAATAGATTATGTGATTAGACACAAATTTGGCATTTGAAGAACCTTTAATATTTTATAAAATATCTGCATAAATGTAAAAATAATTTTATTATTATGCTAAAATAGAGAATTAATCCATGGCAGAGCTTTTGTTTGTATCTCTTGTATTGTTTATAGTGTTTTGTTCTCTTTTCCATAGTATAATCCGTTTGTGATTCTTTTCTGCATATTTAAGTCTTACATATCTTTACATGGCAGAAAATCACAACTCATCTTCTGTAAGAATTTGAAGCATATTGAAAATAATTTTGTTTCAATCTCCTTATGCTTTCTGCTCTTACTAAAAATTCTTGATTTTCCTTCCAAATGTTTACAAGTTTTAGATACATTGACTATTTAAATTTTATTTTTATATTATATATCTTCTTCATGAGGCTATTTTTAGATGGCTTATATAATGTCTTCTTTTTTCACTTAATTACTCATTATGCCTCACATAATACCCTAAGTATAGAAATTATTTAACATGTATTCTATACTTTTTTCTGAAAGAAAATTATGAAAATTATAAAATAGTTCTACCTATTTTACTGTAGGGGTTTATCAAACAGTTTAATGCTTTAGTTTGTGAACTTTAAGAATATTATAAGAAACATTTTTTCATCTAAATCCAAAGAATTTAAATCTCCCTAGAAAAATTCATAGACTGTATAACACCAAGAATGAACTCCAATATAAACAGTGGGCTTTGGGTAATAATAATGTGTCTATGTAGATTTATGAGTTGTAAAAAATAGGCCACTCTGATGTGAGTATACCACTTTGTTATGTATCTAAAATTGCTCTAAAGGCTAAAGGTTATTTTTAAAAATGCTCTCTAGAAATTAGACATTTTAGTATGTTTGTTATGAGTAAACTTAGTTAAAAAGTTGTAAAATGAGAATTTAACTTTAACCTCATATAAATATTCCCAAGTAGATAATAATAGATCTCTTAATAAGGTGTATTTAGGTAAATAATATAATTTAAATGTATACAGAATTCCCTTTTTTTAATGATTTTTGTTTTATATTTAAATTTATTAGGGTGACACTGATTAGTATAAATTATTTAAGTTCCAGGTGTACAATTGTAAGTTACATTTTCTACGTGTTGTATTATATGTTCATTACCTAGAGTCAGTTCTCTTTCCATCACCATATATTCGTGTCTCCATCCCATCTTCCCACCCACCTCCCCTCTTACATTCAGATAACTACTAAAAGAATTTCTATGGAGTAATTTGGCAAATTTAAATACATGGAGTGAAAACTTTGCTTAATATAAACAAATAACTTATGTTGATTAATGCCTTTTGTAATAGAAATGGTCCTGTTAGAATGCATAATTTTTAAATATGAAAACAAATAGTATTGTGAAAACCCAAAAGAATATTGAGGTATAAAGAATCAATTTGAGAATAATATATAAGAATGTTTATGATACTTAGCATAATATTAAAATATAGTTTTCACACACTCTTTCCATCATAATATTGCAACTTATTCTTACAGATAAATTTGAATCATTACTAAAAATAAGCCTGTAATATAAATTCTAAAGTATATGTAAAACTTACATGCTTTGTGAAATTTTTGTTTAACATCATGGATAGTAGACGTTTGCATCACCTGAAAAGAAAAAGAAAGTGAAATTATAGAGAAAAAAGGTTCTCTGTTTGCTGTCCATAAGTTTAAAAAGAAACATAATTTAATTCGCTTAGAGTGTAAAATTATTACAGAATCATCTATTTTAACTTTTTAGGCCTACCGCTTTGACAACTTGAAACATTGCATCAATGTACACTTTTCCAAAATTTTAATTTTTAAATAGCAAAAATAGTGTTATTATATTATTTCATTCTAATATATTAATATATATATATATTTTGTTTGTTTGTTTGTTTGTTTGTTTGTTTGTTTGTTTTTGTGGATAATTCCCTGGCTGGGAATCGAACCCAGGCTTCAGTGTTAACAGCGCCGAAACTAGCCACTACACCACCAGGGAACTCCTCTAAAATATATTTTAAAATTTTCTCTGTTCATTATATTTAGTTTCTGGTTTTTAAATAAGTGAAATTATCAGTCAAAAGTGTGAGAAAATACAGAAGATAAGTAGAAGGTAATGAATGTATAGCAGAGGAGCCTGAAAATATGAAATTGATTTATATGGCAAAATAGTGATATGTGTAATTTACAATACCACAAGAAAAGTCACCTAGTTAGATATGTTATTAAAACTGCCCTCCAAAATTACTGTTGATCCATCAAAATCCATATATTATTTGGATTCTTTAAGTGCATAGTTGTTTGAGCAATTATTTGGTCCTAAACTACTATAATGAACTCTTCATAATATTAAAAAAATCAATAAAATAAATGTTTTCATCTAAATTGGAAAATTCATAAGCAGAATAGATTTATTCAAACTCCCAAAGCCATCATAATACTGTTTGATTCCCTGACTTGCTTCATAGCAAAAGATATTTTCATGATCATGCAAGGTAAATATGTTTTCTTTCTCCAAATATTTAAAAAATTGTGTACATGATTTATTTATTTATTGTTACACTAAGGTCTTCTCATGGATCTTTTGGAGAGTGAAATTTAAAAAGTGCATTGAGGGATAATTATAATACTACCTAGACAGTTTACATTAACATTATTCCATTATATTTAATATTTTATTATATATTAAAATATTATAATGAATATATTTATTTTACAATTTTCCACTCCCAATGGTGTACTATACCATTCAGAATTTTTTCTGATGTCTTCTATGTACAGGGTTTACTAAATAAGAAAGTTATAAGATTTAAGCATTGAAGAACAATATTCCCATTTCTGTTATGCACTAAATAAAAAAAATTATAAAAATTTTTTGAGTATAAAATTTTCAAATATTCCATAGTATAACATTTCTTTGCAAAATTTTTTCTAACTTTTTTTAATTTTTTGACTTATTGTTGTGACATTGTTTAACAAGAGTTGCATAGGTTCCAGTTGTACAATTCTACAGCGTATCATTTATGTAATGCATCATATGTGCAAAATTTTAAGAAATATTTAAAAAGAAATTTTTAGAAAGAGTGATATACATTTATATTTGAATATATTATATCTTAATTTTGATTATTCTACTTTGATATTTGAATTATGTTTGTAAAAACTGCTGGTTTGTTTTAACAGTACTCATTGTTTTATCTCACTGTTACTTATTTACTAAGCTCACTTATATTGTTTCCACTGCCTAAAATCTGCATGCAGTTCTTTAGAGGAACAAATACTTCTCCTTCAGTCATTTCAAGAATCATCTGATTTGGAAAAACAAATAACTTTCATGATCAATAACTACTTTATTATAGTTTGCTATGTGCCAGCTTTCATTTTACGAGGGTGCGTTATCTTTTGTTCATATGCTCATTGTTCAAACAATCCATGAGGTCCTTGAGGACAAGAACTTAGTGCTACAGTATGCTGTGTTTCAAAATGTAAGACACCATCTAGCTTATAACAAAGTTTAAAGTAACTTTTATTGAAATGAAAACTAAAGTTGTGAGTGCAAAGTCATATGAAAACATACCAGTTCCTTAATTTGATATAAAAAGTCTTTAACAAGTAGTTGTGTATGGAAAAGGTATATGCTTTTTAAAAACTAGAATAATTTAAATTATAAATTTCTATGTTGGCTGATGCATTTTTGTTTGCATTTACAATTTTTCAAGACTAAGATCATGTGCTCCCAAAAGAAACCTACACATGGAAGATGATTTTTATTACAAGTATTGAACCAAGTATTTTATTATTGTTTTTAAATTACTTTTGACTTTTACATGTAACAAAAGTGCTGATTTTGAATAAATCTTTGAGAACTGCTTTACAGGAGCAATTTTAATTAAATCCATCAAATATAATAATGAACCATTAAGTGATTTAGACAACATTGCTCAATTAGCCACAAGTCTCTTTGATCAATTATTTTGGAACTTTAGTTATATTCAGAGAACAAAAAGAGAAAAAGGTGATAATTAACAGAGCATGTAAGGCTTAATAATTACTAAATTGATGTCTCACTAGCTTCACCAGGAAGTTTATGCATAATAGCTTCTAATTTTTAGCCAGTTTTACAGCCACTTAAACAGAACAAACTATCATCACAATAATTTGCTACTTTTTATATATCATAATTAATTGTGTAGATGGCAAAAATAAGTATCCTTACAACTGAAATTCTAAAATGCTCATTAACATTTCTTTCT
Source organism: Lyroderma lyra (assembly GCA_004026885.1). Taxonomy (NCBI): domain Eukaryota; kingdom Metazoa; phylum Chordata; class Mammalia; order Chiroptera; family Megadermatidae; genus Lyroderma; species Lyroderma lyra. Next base: position 10,437 of record PVJL010014651.1, read on the forward strand.
CACCAGAGAATATCAATCTTAAAATGTTAAGTAATGAGATAAATGATGTTTATTAGTTGAACTAAAAATTTATTTCTAAATTTTCACTAATCATAATTGAGGTTTGTGTCATCATTACTTCATCCAACATTTAAATTGATAGACTTAGAAAAGATTTTTTACATTTCAGTGATTAATCTAGGATCTGTTTGAATTTGCTCCATACAAAGGCACTGTAATATTTTACACACAAAAAAGAAAATTTGTACTATTGCTACTTTTAAAACTATATTTTAGTCGCTTTCTCATGAACTCCTTGAAATGAGCAAATGTCTCTAGAATACTGTTTATTCTGCTTTGAGAAATGAAAATTAAATGAAAAGAAATAAAAATGGTCACTTGAAATTTATTTGACAGTGAAATTATGATATGCAATTCAAAAGTTAGTAAACATTGTGAAGAAAAGAAATAATACCAGATAAATAGAAAAGAACTGATTAACTATAGAGGTGTGAAAATACACACTATACACACATACACAAAAGCCAAAATATCCAGAACAGAACTTCTAACTAGCAAAAGCTCTTTCTTTATGGTTTGGGGGAAACAAGGAAGAAAACTAGCCTAGAGAATCATACTTTAAGTTTGATTATATCAGGAAAATGGCAAAAATACCTCTTAGAATTTTCATTAGAATATTTTACATTAGTAAATAGAATTTGTAGTTTCATATATTTTACTCAGAATGGAAGAGGGTTTTCTGAGTAAGCAAATATTATATTGCTAGTAAATAATCATCAGATTGTAGATACCATACAAGTAAGCTAACCATATAAAAAATTTTTATCACTTCAGAATTATGTATGCTATTTTATAGAATATCAAGAATTTTCACAATGAATAAAATTAACAGCACACTATGAATGTGCAAAAAATATCAATATGAATAAATTTAAATATTTTAAATTTAACTGGATTTTGTTTTCTGTTTAAGAAAAGAATAACATCAATTTTATTTCTGTATATACCATAATTAATTATTAAAATGAGTTGTTTATTATAGTAAATTTTATATATACAAAATTAAGTTTATGAATTCATCTGAGACAGAGTGTTATATACCTTATTGCTGAATATCACTACAGTTACTTTCAAAGTACTCTCCTTGGGAAACTATGCACTAACACAATTGCCTAGTTCACCCTTTAAAGAAGTTTTGGAACTCTTCCAGAATGACCATCAGAGCTACAGTCTTATTACCTTCGATGTCCTGAATATCATCAACATGCCTTCCTTTAATATATATATATTTTTATCTTCAGGTAAAGAGTCATTGGGGGCCAAATCAAGTGAGTAGGCACTATGTTCTAGTACAATTATTTTTTACTGGCTAAAAATTTCCTCAGAGACAGTGCCATGTGAGCTGGTGTACTGTTGTCATACAAGGGCCATAAGTTGATGGCAAAAGTTCAGGTCATTTTCCTATAACTTTTCATGCAGTCTTTTCAGCACTTCCAAATAGTAAACTTGGTTGACTGTCCAGTAGGTACAAATTCATAATAAACAATCCCTCTGATATCAAAAAAAGATTAGCAATATTGTTTTGATGCTTAAGACTGATGGAGCATTTTTGTTGCAGAGAATTGGCAGACTTTCACTGTCACTTTGACATTTTGTTTCAGGGTCGTATTGGTACACCCATGTTTCATCACCAGTGATAACACAGCCCAAAATATCGTCTTCCCTGTCCAAAAGGTCTTGGCAAACTTTGACTCTGCTTTTTTCATTGGTGAGTTTCTTCAGGACCATTTGTGCACACACCTTTCTTATGCCAAGTTTTTCAGCTAAGATTTTTCTGTTTCTTTATTGATGTTTATTTGGTCTACTATGCTTCTCACAGTCAGTCAATAATTTTGATGTATGATTTAATGAATTTTTGCAATATTTTTGTCAGTTTTGCTCCTTATTGGCCACCCTGACATCTTTTAACCAGTGACACTTTCTCTCTCTCCTCAGAAAAATGTTTAATCCATTTATATACTGCTGTTTTCTTCATGGCATTATCCCCATTAACTTGAACTAATATGTCCCTGATTTCTCTTCCACTCTTGACAAATTTAATAAGAAATCTAATGCTTGCTCACTGCTCTAATTCAAGCTCTGACATTCTCATGATGGCACACGAAAACAGGCAAGAACAATAAAGAACACCACTCAGTAAGACACCACCACATGTTAACATGAACACAGCTGTGAGACACAGATATACCAGGGTTATGAAACAGTGTTTGTACAGTGCTGCCAATGTAAGCAAACAATGGCAAGCTTGTGAATTTAATTATCAGAACTTTCTATTTTAGATTTGGTATTCTAACAAATTTTTCTTATATGTAGCAATAGCATATGTGTATATTGCCTTTTCAATTCCAAAAAAATAAGCATAAATATATAATTTTTCAAAATATTTACCATAAGAAGTTTTAGAAATATATTTATCTGAGAAATATGCTTTTATATAAATACTTTCATGCTAAAAAATTATGCATATATTTGATTTAGGAGTATACACTAAACATTATTGATTTTGTAAAAAATATACATATATATAAAATTATAACACATTGAAAATATAAAGAAGAAATATTTTAAAAATTAAAAAATGATTCTGTCACTCAAAAATGCCAATCAAAAGGCCCCATGCCCAGATAGGCATAACCTCCTGCAACTAAAGAGAATAAAACTATCAAAGCCTCATTATTTGCAGCCCTTGCATCATTCTCCTGCTCGGGCCCACTCCTAACTCTTGGGGGTGTACTTTCCCTTTCAATAAACTTTCTCTCTGTTTCATCTTATTTTCTTTTTAATAAACTGTGTCTGTTTTCCCTCTACAAATAAAATAAAATAATTCATATTTTAGAACACAAATATTTGAATACTCCTTCTGGAATAATTTTAAAATGCATATTTTACAACCTGGATTAGAATAATTTAGGACTGAATGAGACCATAAAAACAACAAAACTGACACTGGGTGGTGAGCACACAATGCAATACATAGATGATATATTATATAATTGTACATTTGAAACCTATATAATTTTACTAAGTGATATCTCTTAAACAAATTTAATAATAATATTAAATAATATAATAATAATTGAAAACATACTTTCAAGAATAAAATGAAGCCTAATGGAATTAACACTTATGATTATTTCTTTTACATTCTCAGATAATTTTGATTATGCTTTCTTATTGTAAGTTCGTGATGCAAAGGAAATAATTGCTGCAGTCAGCCATATTTACATGTAACATGGCATTATTGAAAAAAGTTAGAAAGCCCAGGTCATATTTAAATGAAGTGTTTTCTGTATAAACACTTGAAGGAGCATTTCAAATAAAATAGTATTACCTCTGAGAAAACTACTAAGTAATCATTTTTAAAAATCTGTTAAAAACACTAGCAATTAAATGGCAGTAACTTTTTTTCAAATAGTAACAGGTATTATTATAGAAAAGTGAACTGCTATATAAAGAAAGTAGTTAATAAATGAATACATCATTACCCATTGATTAATCATTTAGTTTCATGGTAATGGTAAAAAAAGACTAAATATACTGAGGTTCCAAAGAGATTTACACACATTTTAAAAGATGTCATATGTATTACTTTTCTAAGTTAAACTGAATTATGGTAACAATGTGTTGTATGATGTTTGTTCAAAAGGCAGCATTAATCAAATGAATGCTAGCATCACCATGCAACAGGCAGAAGTCAAAGAAAAAGGCAGAAGCACAGTTGTTCAAAGAACACAAGACCATTTTGAAGTGGTATTTGAAATTTGAGGACATTGTTTGAGTTTCTCCCACATTCTCCTGATTTAACACCTTTTGACTTCTACATATGGGGGGCTTTAAAGGAGGTAGTGTACCATAGAAAACTGCTTACATTGGAGATATTTAGGGAAAAAATTGAAATGACAGGCATAGCAATACAGTGGACACCTGTCAATTGATCAAGCAGTAGTTTGCTATAATCAGAAGTGTTTGGACACTGATGGTAACCACTTTGAGCACCTCTTACAATTGCAGAAGTCAAATACAACTTGCATTCATCTTTTGTTATTGGTATGTACCAAGAATTACAATTTCAATACAGTTTTTTTCTTTCTTAAAATGTGTATACATTTTTTGGCACCCTCTGTATGTGTTCATACTGCAAGTTAATTTATTTTGCTGAAAGGAGTGTTTTTTCTTTTCTCTTATCATTAGTAATGTTTAATTTGTCACTTATTTTTTATTGTTAGACTAATTAAATACAAAAATTTTACATCAATAATACAGTGCATTAAAATATATATGCAGATAAAACTAGAGGGTGAAAATATGTGGTAAGTTTTAAACCTAGTTTTAATTTTATTAATTGAAATCTGTAAAATATTTAAGAGATATAATTGCTTAGTGATGACAAAAAATAAAAAGGCTGTAAGTCTTTCAAAAAGTTATTTATTAAAACATAATTGGTTTTTGCTTATTGAAATGCAGTCACAATGACAGGGACTTTGACCAAATTCACTTAGTCTTCAGTGCTAAAAGGGAAGGACGACGTTTATACATAACTTCAATTCATATGGCTATGAATTATGTTTTGAACAAATACTCAAATATAGTGAAAATAATAAAGTGATAAGTAATAGTAGGCTAAGAATTAGTGGGATATGAGAGGAGTAGTGAAATAATTTTGGTGTGACACTATTATTTATTAATCTGTTTTGTGTATATGCATGTATGTATATACACTATTTGTAATCAAAATGTACTTTATTTTGTCCTTATATTTATTGTGGTGATTGCAAAAATAGCCACAGTATTTTGCAGATTTTTTGACCAAGAGATTTTTATCCCCCAGACCTTAAATTTAGGCACACCTTTTTATTCATTTATATAAAAAACACAAGTTGAAAGTGCAAGTTACAAATCTAAGACTCAATTGGCCATATATTAATACTTCTACTCATTCTGATTGCACCCTTGAGCCTGAACTAGCTTCCCAAGTAATAATAGACCCATGGACCTGTTGCCCCTGTTTTTCCCACTGACTCCTTGACCAGAATCATCCAACTAGTTGGCAGCTGGCTGCAAGTACTTGATTGAGTAAACCCAGCAGACATCTAAACAACAAATAACAGAATAATGAGATAAATAAATAGTCTTTGTTTTAACAAGTAAGTTTTTGAGTCACTTGCTATCAAGCAGGAAAGAACTATAAAACAATTAATCATTTAGATGAGAAAAAAATACATAGTCACATGCCATATGTTGATTTGGTCATTGATGAACCATATATAGGATGGTAATCCCATAAGGTTATAATGGAGCTGAAGATTTTCAATCACCTAGTGACATAATAGCCTTGCTAACATCATAATGTGTAGTGCAACACATTTATGTGTTAGTGGTGATAAGAAATCTACTGTGGTGCCAGTGGTATAAAAGTACAGCACATATAATTATGTGCAGTATGTAATACTGGATGATAATAAACGACAATGTTACTGGTATATGTATTTACTATACTATACTTTTTATCATTATTTTTTACCATTAGTGTACTTTTTCTACTTATACAAAGAAAATTAACTGTAAAACAGTATACTGTTTTACACCAGCAGCAGCCTCATGTATCTCATGTTTACCATCTCTTGATTGCATCATTTTGTCTTGTGCTTGATTTAATCTCATGTTGTTTTGTATAAGGATGTGCTATCCAGGCTTGTAGCCTAGAAGCAATAGGCTATACAGAGGGCTATCTGTAAAACATCCAGCCATGTAATATGAAATATGCAGGCATTTATTGCTGGATATTTTTCAGACAGCCCTCATATGGTCTAGGTGTGTAGTAGGCTATACCTCCCAGGTTTATGTAAGTGCACACTATGATTTTTATACAATGATGAAATCACCTGATGACCCATTTCTCAGAAAGTATCCTCATTGTTAAGTTGTGCATAACTGTAGCTTAATCATTTCAATGTATATGTTAAAAACAAATGATTAGGGTGGTTATTACTTTTAAAAAACTTACATCAGGTTTTTAAGCCACCTGAGAATTTAACTTTGTTTTATAATTAATTAATTTACCTTTCCTTCTACTTATGATATATTTAAGAGATATGTTAATTGATTTTAAAATATGCACTTGTTTCAAATTTTATATATAAAAATTACACTAACATAATACAACTGTAATAAATGTCATGTTTTTAATTTTATAATAACTCTGAAACTATTAGTGAATCACAAATATTAGTTGTTTAACACTAATATTCAAAATACTTACTGTTTGCTTTTGAAAAATGCACAATGTGGTTAAACTGAATTTCAGCAAACATGCACAAACAACTAATTATGCATAAATATTTAAATATATCATTTTTTCTCTTGGTGATTCAAGAAAATGTTCATATTAAAACAGACAGTATATCTTAGAAAATGAGTTATAATGGGTGGTCAATTTTCTAAAAAAAAGTAAGATTTTTACTTTCAAACACCAAATATTAATCCATCTAATTTTACTCCTGTTCCTAAAATATATATCTTGTCCTACCAAGAAGAAAAAGCAATATAAGTGGTGCTTGAAAATTGAAGATTTGTAGCAAAATAGATTATTTTAGCAAGCATTTGATATATTTCTCATTTCCATTTCTCTAGGATGTGATGCTCGTTAATGTTGGACTTAGCTCTTTGGCTTACTTTGAACAACAGAATGTGACCGGAAGAGGCAGTATGTCCATTTCAAGCCTTAAGCTTCTAAAGGCATTATGAATTTTCACATATCTATCCAGGATGTACTGAGTTCTACAATAATATGTGTTCTAGAAGCTGCTAGTTCTTATTTCTTGGACATGTCCACACATTTCATTGCTACAGGTCTCACTTGTCTTTCTGGCTGAGAAACCAGGCAGTTAAGATTATTCTAACTAAACATAAATTATTAGAATTAGAATGAAAAAATGAGGCTTTATATATGATCAAAGTGAATAAAGTTTAGTTCATAAATTTTAGAGTAAATATCTTTGGAGCAGAGTCTTTGCTTATTCCGATAGACTTATAATGTTAAAAATATTTGTTGTTTCCCTCTGTGCAGGCCTCCTAGAGGGAATAGTTTGTATCTACACTAGGTGGAACTCTGGTTTGGTCATGTGACTTGATTGACCAGTGAAATGTGAGAGAAAGCAACATGTTTAACATCCAAGGAGAAGCTTTAAGAGCCCGAGGGTAGTTACCAACTGTTATGGGATGAATGCTTCTATCTCTTCAGAATTTATATGTTAAAATCCTAACCTGCATTATGATGGTATTAGGAGGTGGAGTTTTTGGGAAGTAATTATGTCATGAGGGTGAATTCCTCATGAAGAAATTGGTGTTCTTATAAAAGAGACTCCAGAAACTTATTTAGCCTGCCTGATACAATGAGAAGATGACAATCTACAACCTGGTAAAGGTTTCTTGCCGGAATCCCTCCATGCAGGCACCCTAATCTTGGACTTTCAGCTTCTAGAACTTTGAGAAATACATTTCTGTTGTTTATATGCCAATTAGTCTATGATAACTTATTGCAGTAGCCCAACCTTTCTGTTCACTCTACATAGAAACTGACAATGACAGTGACAAGAGGTTGCTTCATCTACCTGGTCCCAGGATAAAGGGAGCTCAGAGCAAAGTCATACATAGTTCATCCACTGGGTACATCATATGGGTGATACTTAAACTTTTGTTATTGTACAACATTGATTATTTGGAGTCATTACTTAGTCTAGTCTGAAGGATACTCTTATTTATTAAAATTACCTACATTCAAAAAGTGGCAGGATATTTTTAGGTAACTGGATTAAATTTATCAATGTGAAGAGTCTTCATCCTCTATATCCTCAATAGATATAGATTCCAAATGATTTTCAAAATGTCAGAGATTTCTTCAAATTTTAAAGTGAGGCTCATACATTTTTCTTTTACTTCCTTCAAGATTTATGTTACATTATTTAAAATATGGAGAATCTGAAATGAGTTTTGAGCTAAAAGAATAAGGAAGGAAAATCAACTTCAGAAAGTTTATATTATTACTGAGTTGTTTGACATAAAACTACAGATAGGGATGTTTCTATTATTTCTGCATCATTAGCTCACTGCTCTCAAAGATGCTACTAGATAGTGCCATCTATTCAAAGTAGTTGCATTATTTTTCAAATTTCAGTGTTTATTGCATGTTCACAAAAGAATTCATTCTCAACAATTGAACAAATTCAGAGTATTTATCACCTTAGAAAACAATGTAAAATTTATTATTAAATGTCTGAAATTCTGAAAAATGTTTGATGATTAAATGAGCCATGAAGTTTTAAAATCTACACATTATATCACTTTTATGATCATGTGTATGAAGTTATTATTTATCTATAAAGTTGATCTTATTAATTCCCATGATGTTGAATGTCATGTATTGTCAGTATCAAATGTATATCTCCAGAACTTGTTTTCATAGTTGCAAACTTATATACACAGCCTGATATTTAATATGTCTACATAAATATCTCACAATGATCATAAATTTAAATGGCCAGAAGTGAATACTGTATGTGTTAAGTCAAAACCTGCTTCTATTTCATTAATGATAACAATATGCAAGTAGTTTTTTTTAAATCAGAATCTTTATATCAACCAGATAACCCAACTTTATTATCTGAGAAATATGGGAGTTCTATTTTGCATATGGGGATTCTACTTTGCATATTTAGAATCAACCCACTTCTGCTGCCCATTTTACTCAATCTCACCTACTAGAAATCCTAGTATATATTACGTACTCGTTAAACTTTTGTCGATAAAATCAAGATCCAGTGATAGACTAAGTTATATAATACAGTGTTATCAGTTATAGTTAGCATGTTTTATTAATAAATGTTTTCAACATATTCATCTTGTAATTTTTACAAATCTCTATCCCTCACCCTCAAACCTCTGGCAACCACTTTTCTAGCCTCTGTTTTTATTATTTGACTTTTTAAAAAATTTTTCACATGTAAGTAATAACATGCAGTATTCGTCTTTCTCTACCTGGCTTATTTCTCTTAGAATAATGTACTTTAGCTCATACATATTTTTGCAAATGACAAGATTCCTTTATTTTATATGGGTGAATAATGATTCATTGTATATGTACAACATATTCTTTTTATCTGTTTGTATGTTGATGGGCACTTAGTTTGTTTTCATACCTTGGATATTGTGAATAGCGCTGCTATGAACATGGAAGTATAAATATCTCTTTGACATAACCATTTTGCTTCCTTTGTATATGTACCCAAAAGTGGGATGGTTGCTTTGCTGTGAATAAGTATTTTAGTTTGATGTAGTCCTGTCTTACAGTTTTAAATGAAAGATTAATGACATTGGTATGTATGCAAGGGTTTAAGAGAAAAAAATGATAATAATACAGAAAACTGTTATCCTCTTTCTCTTTCTCTTTGTTACAAGTTTTTCTAATGACAGAACAATCTTTAATAATGAACTGACAAAATCATGAAAACCATCTAATTCAAGTTCCATTGATGTACCTGTCACAATAATCTAGTTTGGGGCACAAATTTCAGTATTTTAAAGAACATATAATTATAATTATTTTTCACAGACTATAGGCAAATCATAGATTGGCTGGTGAATCCTCTCTGTATTTTTTTCACCTTGGGGTCTACACTGAGAAAACTGATATTATATGGTGTTTGGAGGTCCAACAATGATTCTAAGACTCATAGAGTCAGAGTCTCCAAAAGTGTTTCACATTTTATTCTATTATCTAGAATATTCACGAAGACCATAAAATTAAGTACTAGTTCTATCTTTTCTTTGCAAGTAATATTATTATTGTAAGTAATAATATATCATGTCATCATGTATGTAATTTTTCTCTCTTGATATATACATGTGGATCCATATATATGTGTATGTATGTATATGTATATGTGTGTGTGTGTGTGTGTGTGTGTGTGTGTATGTGTGCATAGTGTTATATATACAAGGGCAATCCAGAAAGTATCCTGTCACGTAATATGAAAAATAGAGGCATTTATGGCTAATTTTTTCTGATAGCTCCAGTATATTTCAAACATTCCATATATATGTGTGCGTGTGTGTGTGTGTGTGTGTGTGTGTGTGTGTGTATGTGTGTGTGTATGCTGTAGTTGGAAAATTCAAGTTTCTTTAGTATGGGGAGATAGGATACAAAATTTATTTCATTTTATGTCTTTCACATAAAGCATAGTCTTTTCATCCTTGACCTAGAAGTTAGCTTCCTGGACAGATGACATATACAAAAATAGTCACCTCATCTAATGTTAAATAAATATAAGATAACTATTTTGTTACATAAATTATAAAGTGACCTTCATCACCAACACAACCTACTACATATAGTATATGTAAAATTATGATTGCAAATAATAAGCAGCAGACCTGGGTTAAATGTAGACAGTCTTGTACCTCAATCCATTTTCTAAAACATATGGCACACATTGAACCAATATTCAAGAAGAAGTGATACAGACAACTAAGAAATACATATGTAATATATCTGAGGGTGTTAGGTTCTAAAAAGAAAATATAAAGGAGGTAGGAGATCAGAAATAATAAAAAGAAGTATGATTCTGATGAGAAGGTAAGGATATACGAACAAAGGTCTTAGATCGTGAGCAAATTATGTAGATATCTTGAAGAAGATTGTTACAGACAAAGGAATCATCAAGGGGAGACACCATGATGGATTCCACACCAAGAGTGAGAAATGTTATGCAGGCCAGTATGTTGTAGCAGAGTGAGATAAGGACAGTGTGGTTAAAGATATGACCAGAGAGATGAGGGTGCAATGATAATGCATAATGGTTTAGAGTATGGGAGAGCAGATTAGATATTCTCCTGAGTGAGATATGTAATTGTTGGAGGGTGTTCATTAGAGGAGTGATAGGATATAACTTAGATGTTAAAGGAATCAATCTGGCTTTTGTAAATTAAACAGATTCTAGGTGACAATTAAAGTTATAATGCAATAACAAAACCATTTCACCTATAATTACAAATTCCAAATTTTGTTATGCTTAGTGATATTGTTGAACTTGTATAGTCTATAACTACTGTATCTTATATAAACTATAATATATGTATTCTGTTTTATTACATGTGGTGGGGGTGTTCAATAAAGATCCATGTAGATTATTCTATATATTAGGTGACTGTGATTTAAACTAGGGTGCTAACAGCTCAGTGAGAAGATACATTGTGACTTCACTCATATGCGGAATATAAAACTGAAAGCAACAAAGAAAAAAATGAACAAACAAACAAATAACCCATGGACACAATCAACAGTTTAATGCTTATTTGGGGATGAGTGGGAAGGGGAAGGTAGAAGGGGAAGGGTGGGAGAGGAAGGGAGGAGAAGCTAAATATATGGTGATGGAAAGAGAAGTCACATTAGGTGGTGAACTTATACAATTTGACAATGAACTGTAGAACTGTATGCCTGAAACCTATGTAATCCTTGCTAATGGATGTCACCCCAATAAATCTAACAATAAAAATAAATTTTAAAAAAGAAGATACATTGTGTATAGAATGAAATAATTTACTGATTGATTGGATATGGTACAAACAGGGAGAGATTCTAAAGATTCGGCAGCTTAGAAAACTAAGGTGGAATTTTTCTATAAACTCATTAAAGCATTAACTCTGTAGGTCAATTCGCTATTGAAGGGGAATCTTTGATTTTCTTGCAATCACTGAATTTAGCCCTCTTTAACTCCATAAATGAATAACTGTGAAGCAATAACATAGGTAGATCTGAAAAATTTTAAAAATTGCTCATTTTGTCACATGTGCATTATGTATTATGGAACTCAACACATTGGTCCCTCTTTTTAGGGCTGATGTGATGATAGTGAGGGGTGTGGGTAATCAGAAGAGACATTAAACAGGTAATGGGTATCTGTGTGCAGAAACCAAGCTAAACTTTTAATCCAATTTTATTTTTATTATAGCACAGTATAACCCCCAAAACAGTTAGCTTGAAAATTAAGTACTTTAGCCAAATTGTACTTACATACTTAAACTATGACATACTTGACTATTAAGTTATAGGGATTTTATTACCAACAAAGGCCTAAGAAGGCATTATGTCTATACAATGCCAGAAATGCTGATTAAAAAGTAAAAACTTATAAGTTAATTTATGAATCTATTATTTTATAATTATTAAAAAACTGATTTTTTCTTCCTATTTTGAAATGAAGTAGATATTATTTTAAAAATCAACAGCTCAGGAGTTGTGGCTGCTGTAGCTATTTATGTTTTTCTTATGTCAAGTTAATGAAGTTCTACATAAAATAGCTTTTAGAGTGATAGATTTTGAATAATTTCTATTGGTAAGAACAGAGGAGCATATCATTTGAATGATTGCCTTGGGATTCTGTGTTAAAGTCCTGATTGAATTAAGTTTGGATTATAACAAGATCATAAGCAAAGTTTATGAAAGGCAGATAATAAATCTGTAGTCAATGGCACACAGACCAGTATAGACACATAAATGACTCCATTAAATAGCCAATAATTCATCAAATTTTTCGCTGAAAGAAATTACTAAATACATTACACTTCACTTTTCTTAAAATAAAATAAACAATAATTCCAAAGTTAGAAATACCTAAACATGGCATAACATTAAATATTTATTTTGGTGGCAGGAAAATGTGGAATGAGAAAACTTAAACTGCAATAAGGAAAAAGGACAGAAAATAATTAACTTACTCTTTTAACAAAATAATGTTAAAATTATGAGTTGATAAGAAAGTAGAGGTACAGCATTCCTTGATTTAAGAGAAACATCAATTCCCAGATAAAATATCTGTTATCTAGATGTACTAGGCAGTTCAAAATAAATCTGTCTAAAAGATAGCTTCTCTTAGGAAAATAAATGACTATGACATTCATGGCCTTTATGTGATGACAGATTGGTGGGCTCTGGTTACTCAGCTGAGTCCCAGTAGATCAACAAGGATTGAAAATTATTTGATGACTGTCAGTTTAAAAATCCACTAATAAAATGTAATGTACTAATGCTATAGAGCCTGACGAGTTTGCACATTCAAAACTCTGTGTAAATTGAGAATTCATCTTCACCTTCCTAAATTCTCCAGGGGTATCTCTACAGCAGTGTGCCTTCAGTTATAGCCTTGAAGGTTGAGGGTGTAAGGCACTTAGAGGAGATCATTTGTACTTTAGGAGATTACCCTTTATTGTTAGAGATATCCCCGTGATGATCCTTCAGTGTGCTGGTACTATTTATAACTGGAAGAGATGTCTAAAGCCACGCTCAATTTCTTCAGTAGAAAAGACCATTATTTATATGGACTTAACAGCACTTTATTTGTACCCATGTGTTAGCTTGTGTTATATTGTTTTGGACTATTTGCATGTCATTATCCATCACAATACTATGACCATCTGAAGAGAAAACAATATGTTTGGTTTGGTTTGGTTTTTATGCTAGTGTTCCCAGGGTTTATTATAGAGCCTACTGACTGGAAGATTAGTATTCTTCACCATATATAATGTTGAAGAATGTATATTCTATAGGAAAGAAGAAAACAAGAGAGGGAAGGAGGGATGAAAGAGGCAGGCAGTGCTCTGGGATTATGAGCACTGTGTGGAACAAAAATACAGCCATAAATGGCTTTATTTTCCAAAGTACGAGACTGGATATTTTCCAGAGAGTATTTGTATGTCCCTGTAAGATATTCTTGTAGGTAGTATTTAATCATAATCAATTGCGAGCATTTTAGGAGTAATAGCTTCACACAATGATTGTCGGATAAACCTTGAGCTCTTATTACGTAGCCATGGAAATAGCATAATTTTCACAGCAGAAAAATGCAATGTAAATATACAAGAATCTAAGATCACTCACATTTATGTATAATTTAGAACTGCATTGAGCCTAAATATTTTTATTGCAAAAATTCTAGAAAAAAATATAAACTTTGTCATGCCTATGTTCCTAATAATGCAAACTTAAGGCCTCTGGGAACACAGATTTGTGTCCAGAAATGTGGTATGAGGATACTAAAAGTGGTAGTGATAAAAATTAGTATCCACTTCATGCAGTATTTACCCCTCCGACCTCTCTCCCTGAAGTCTTTAGATAACTATAATATAGAGTAATAAATTTTTATTTCTTAATATTGCCTTAAGTTATTGCTCATTTTTTAAACCCTATTTTATGAGTAGTTATAAGAAAGTTGTCTCTAGATAACTTGGAGCACTAAGATAAGTAAAAGAAACAATTAAAAAGTGTTATATTTAGCTACACACTAACATTATAGCAACAAGTTAGGTAATTATTTTGATAGTTATTTGTTTGGCTGCAAAAATATACCAGTAAAATGTTAATCTGGGCAAGATACATATACAATTTTCATTTAATTTCTTATAAAGGGATCAACAGCAAAAGAAACCATCAACAAACCAAAAAGCCAATTGAATAGGAGAAAATATTTGCAAACAACACATCAGATAAGGGTCTAATATCTAAAATATATAAAGAACTAACATGACTTAACAAAAAAAAACAAACAACACTAATATGACACAGCAACAACAAAAAACGAACAACCCAATCAAAAAGTGGGCAGAAGAACTAAACAGACACTTCTCCCACAAAGAAATACAAATGGCCAACAGACATATGAAGAAATGCTCATCCTCATTAGTTATCAGGGAAATGCAAATCAAAACCACAATGAGATACCACCTCACACCTGTGAGAATGGGTATTATCAACAAGACAAGAAATAACAAGTGCTGGAGAGGTTGTGGAGAAAAAGGAACTCTGGTACACTGCTGGTGGGAGTGCAAAGTGGTACAACCACTGTGGAAAGCAGTGTGGAGGTTCCTCAGAAAGCTGGGAATGGAGCTACCATATGATCCATCAATCCCCCTTCTGGAGATCTATGCAAAAAAATTGAAAACCTTTGTCCACAAAAACTCATGTATCCCAATGTTCATTGCAGCGCTGTTCACAGTGGCCAAAACATGGAAACAACCAAAGGTCCCTGTGACAGATGACTGGATAAAGTAGCTGTGGTACATATACACAATGGAATATTACTCAGCTGTAAGAAAAGATGAAATACTGCCATTTACAACAAAATGGATGGACCTGAAAATCATCATGCTTAGTGAAATAAGCCAGACAGAAAAAACAAAAACTTTATGACTTCACTCATATGCAAAATATAAAACTGAAAGCAACAAAGAAAAAATGAACAAAAAAACAAATAACCCATGGACACAATCAATAGTTTAATATTTATTTGGGGACAAGTGGAGAGGGGAATGAAAGAAGAGAGAGGGAGTGGGAGAGAAGGGAGGGAGAGCTAAATATATGGTGATGGAAAGAGAACTCATACTAGGTGGCGAATTTATTATGCAACAAGTTGACAATGCACTGTAGAATTGTACACCTGGAACCTATGAAATTCTTGCTAACAAATGTCACCCCAATAAGTTTAACAAAAACAAACAAACAAACAAATAAATAAATAAATGAAAATGAAAATATGTAAATGACCAAAATTAAGACCTAAGAAGTAAGCAGAAAAAAAAGTCCCATCTGTTGTTTACAAAGATGAAGAGAAAACAATAAACTTAGTGTCATAACTGAATAAAAAAGGGATCAAACAAAAGCATAGTAAAGTGAATGCAAAATTATTTTTCAGAAATAAGTTATGTAAACACAGTCTTTATTTTCTTTCTTTGAACAGTTGGAAGGAGGTTCCCTGGTGGTATAGTGGTTAGGCTTCAGCTCTCTCAACGCCATGGCCTGGCTTCAATTCCCAGCCAGGGAACTACCCCCCAACCCAAAACAAACAAACAAACAAACAAACAAACCCCAACAGTTTGATCATGAAAAAACTATGGGCTCCTTCATTGGGAACTTTTTGATACTTCCTACAGCATGCATATCTTCATAGAGCATTAGACAAATATCTCAACAAATATTCATTGAATTAATAAATATTTCATTGTTATATTCTAAAATTTCAGACTACAAATTCAATGTTGGATGACCACTGAGTCTGGTACATTTCTACTGTCAAAAATTTAGCTGACCTACTCCATGTTACCTCTGCTTTGGCATCTATTTTCTTTGACCAAGAGGCCTGCAATGACCTTAAACTGACACTAAACCACTCAGGTAAGTGCGTGACTTAGTATAACTGGATGTTCTTGATATGACTTTTCCAATAATTATCCCCAGCAGCCCTCCACAACAGCACTTGAGATCAACAGTCTCCCCTACCTCCCAGTGCCTTTTCTTTGTGCACACTTTAGATAAGACCCTTTTGGGGTTTACCAAAATCCTGCTTCTTTGGTTTAAATTCACCAATCCTACCTTAGTCTGGGAACCCCAAAGCGTTTCATTCATGGACCCTAATACAGTCATGTGCCCCAAGTCTTGCTTCTCTTTATGTCTGTAGTCTGCCTTAACCTCCCAGTGTGACTCCTCAAGATGTGTGCCATGTATTTCCTCCAGGACCTCTGAGAATCTTCTCTATTTCAGTTTCTCCGTGGTCTCTTGTTTAAACACAGCTTACCATCTGGCACTTATGATCCACTTAAAAAGTGTCAATTTGATAAATTTATAACAGATTTACATATAGAGAGATTCATTAATTATAACTCATTAATTCATTACAAATCCAAATTGTAAAATCTCGGTTAAACTGAATTTGACTAAAATAAAATAAAATAGTAATAGAATATTATGCGAGAACTGTCT
>PVJL010014652.1:0-27287 GCA_004026885.1 Lyroderma lyra
TGACATCAGTCTTTTTGGAAACTTTTCACTTTACCCTCCCACATCTCTAAGCACAGATTTTTATTATCAGAAAGGAAATGAATATACAAAATAACAAAACACCCAAATCTCATCCAGGTTAGGAACACCTGTGCCCAAGGCAGCACCCCCCTCTGACAATAAGTGGAAGAGCAGTTGGTTGTGCCAAACGGGACGTGAGGCTTTGGCTCCTGTGAAGGCAAATCCCATCGTCATGGAGAAAAGGACAAGAAACCAGGTGTCCTGACGAAGAGACTAGACAGACTTAGGCTCACAGAAACTCAAAAGACAGCGGTCCTTTAGGTAAAGGGAGGAGGGGGAGCGAAAGAACCAATGAAACCAACAGTAAATATTTTGGGGGGTATTAACACCTTCTACAGAAGGGGTGTCCAATCCTCTAGAAGAAGTTAGTACGTAAAATGTACTAACACTAATGACAGCTGATGAGCTTAAAAGAAAAAAAGAAAGAAAAAAAAGTCCATGCATAACTCTCATGATGTTTTAAGAAAGTTACAAATCTGTGTTGGGCCACATTTAAAGTCACCCTGGGCCATATGTTGGACAAGCTTGTTCTAGAACTTTTCCCTATGGTAGAGAAAAGGAAGGACTGACAGCCTTCACACAGTAGTTTTACAGTGAGACACAAGGAATGTCAGACAGGACAAGCAAGTACAAGAGAAGTAATCAAAGTTGGCAAAACTCCTTTAACATAACATAAAGCTTGTTTAAATATTCCAATATCTTTAATCATTAAGAACCCTCATACACACACACACACACAGAGAGAGAGAGAGAGAGAGAGACAGAGACAGAGACAGAGACAGAGACAGAGACAGAGAACAAACTCCTGTGCTGAACAGATGATTTCACAGGAGGAAAAGTGGTAAGAACCAAACCTGAAAGTGGATGATTTATTCCAAAGAGAAAATAGTGGAATAAACTATGAGGAGAGTTTGTCTTCTCACAAAAAGAAACAAACAATAAAACCACCTGCTCCCCCACCAGCAAACAGGACTGTCTGTCGGGACACTGTTATCAGACTCCACAGGAATAAATTCTAAGCAGGTGACTTAAAAAGGAAGGAACAATGAGTTTTCTTTAAAATGAGACAACCCTGATAATACTGTATCTAATACATTTAAATAAATTAAAACTAAAGTATATTTTACAGTATAAGTGTGAATCTGGGTTGTTTTCTAAATGTAGTAATTAAGCCAAGAAACCATCAAAATTAAACCCTCAGGACTTAGTTACACACCAGCTCTGAGTTCACAGCTCACTAGTTTGTTACAACAAACCCACAGGCGACATCACAACTGGCTTCTAGTTTGTTCCCAACGACACGGGTCACAAAGCTCAGGTAACTGTCTTACAGGGAAACAGCAATCGTCCAGGGCACCTTCCCACCTGTTCTCATTCCTCCTTTATTATTAGAGAACAATGACCCGTGTGCACAAGCTGTTTGTGTGTGACGTGTGACATCACCCCCTTTTACTGTAGTTGGTGATGGTGATGGCGTGGGCAAGTCCAGTACCTATAAGGAACCATGCTGTAGAGCTGGCACAGGTGGCACCAGGGAACTGCAGCCCTTACAGGTGACACACACGCAGGTGTCATTCCCAGTGACACCAGAAAACCACAGAGAAGAGCTTCTCCAGCTTCTCCAGGGATGCACATGTGTGCACACATTGTAGAGAAATGCACACAGTCGGACAGAAATGCACGCATAGGCGTCAGTGCAGATGGGTAACACCTACTGTTTTTGCGATTCTGAGCCACTTGCCCATTCGGAACAATATGTGAATAAATTTTTACATGTGTGTGTGCATGTTCAGGGGTGCACATGAGTACATACACTGGACAGATATGCACACAGCCTGACAGAAATGCATGCATAGGCAGCAGTGCCAGTGGTGGTGTTACGACCTGCTCTTTTTGCGATTCTGAGCAAGTCAGCCACATGGAAGTATGTGGAAATGAATTATTAAATCGGTGTGCCCCTTTCAAGGATGCACGTGTGTGTACATTGTACAGAAATGCACAGAGGTGAACGGAAATGCAGGCATAGGTGTCAGTGGATTTCGGTGTGTATCTGGTGGGGTATTTGGGATTCTGAGCATGTCAGTCTTATGAGGGCATGTGCAAATAAATTATTACGTGTGTGTGCCTTCTCTGGGGTGCACATGTGTGCACACTTTGGACAGAAATGCACACAGCAGTACTAATATGCAGGTATAGGCGTCACTGCAGGTGCGTGTATATCAACTGCTGATTTTGCAATTCTCAGCCAATCAGCCATATGAACCTGTATGCAAATAAACTATTACATTTCTGTGCCAGTTCAGGGGTGCAGATGGGTGCGTCCATTGTACATCAATGCACAGAGCCGGACAGAAAAGCAGTCATATATGGCACTGCAGTTGGGTGCATATCTAGTGGGATTTATGTGATTCTGAGCAACTCAGCCATATGGAAGTTTGTGTAAATGAATTGTTAGATCAATTTGCCCTTTCAAGGATGCACATGTGTGTGTACATTGTACAGAAATGCACAGAGCCGAACAGAAATGCAGGCATAGGTGTCACTGCTGGTGGGTGTGTAAGATGTATACTTTTTGCGATTCTGATCTAGTCAGTTGTATGGATGTATGTGTGAAAACATTATTGTTGTGTGTGTGTGTTATTGCAGGGGTACACATCTGTGCGCACAATAGACAGAAATGCACACACAGGCATCAGTTCAAGTGGGTGTGTGTGACATAATGATTTTCCAATTCTTAACAAACCAGCCATATGGATGTATGAGTAAATAAATTATTACATGTGTGCTTGTTGAGGGTTACAGATGTGTGTGTACATTGGACATAAATGCACAGAGCTGGACAGAAAAGCAGTCACATTCGGCACTACAGTTGGATGCATATCTAGTGGGATTTATGTGATTCTGAGCAACTCAGCCATATGGACCTTTGTGTTAATGAATTGTTAGATCAATTTGCATTTTCAGAGATGCACATATGTGTGTATACATTGTACAGAAATGCACAGAGCTGAACAAAAAAGCAGGCATAGGATTCAGTGCAGTTCGTTGTGTATCTGGTGGGGTATTTGGGATTCTGAGCAAGTCAGACATATGAGGGCATGTTCAAATAAATTATTACATGTGTGTGCCTTTTCTGGGGTGCACATGTGTGTGAACATTGTACATACATGCACAGAGCTGGACACAAAAGCAGGCGAATGCATCAGTGCAGTTGGGTGAATATCTAGTAAGGTTTCTGTGATACTGAGCAAGTCAGTCACATGGAAGCATGGGCGAATAAATTTTTAGGTGTGTGTGCATGTTCAGGGGTGTATTTATGTCCATATTTTCTACAGAAATAAACAGAGTGAGACAGAAATGCACGCATAGACATCAATGTAGATGGGTTTGTATGACGTAATGATTCTGTAATTCTGAGGGGGTCAGCCATATGGATGGATGTATGAATAAATTATAACATCTGTGTGCCTTATCAGATGTGCAGGTGTGCATACAATGCACACAGCTGCACAAAAATGAAGGCATATGCATCACTGCAGGTGAATCTGTATGACATAATAATTTTTCAATTCTGAGTGACTCAGCCATATGGATGTGTGTGTGAATAAATTATTATGGGTGTGTGCCTTTTCAAGGGTGCCCATATATGTGTACATTGGACATGAATGCACAGAGCTGGACATAAAATCAGCCATCGGCATCAGAGCCATTCGGTGTATACCTAGTGGGATTTTTGCGGTTCTGAGCACATCAGTTATATGGAAGTATGTGCAAATAAGTTATTACATGTGTGTACCATTTCAGCAGTGCACAAGTGTGCATACATTTAACATAAACTCACAGAGAGGGACAGATATGCAGGCATAGGCGTCACTGCAGGTGGGTGTGTAAGATGTGCTGTTTTTGCGATTCTGAGCAAGTCAGCCATATGGAACTATGTGCGAATAAATTCTGACGTGTGTGTGCATGTTCAGGGGTTCATATATGCCCATATATTCTAAAGAAATGCACAGAGCCAAAACGAAATGCAGAGCGCCAAGCAGAAATGCATGCATCAGCATCAGTGTTGGTGGGTGTGTATGACCTGCTGTTTTTGCGATTTTGAGCAAGTCAGCCATACGGAAGTATATGTGAATGAATTACTACCTCTTTGTGCCTTTTTGGGGGTGCACATATGTGCGTACATTGGCCACAAATGCACAGAGGTGGACAAAAAGGAGGCATAGGTGTCAGTGAAGTTGGTTGTACATCTATGCATATATGTCCATATATTCTACAGAAATTAACAGAGCAAGTCAGAAATGCACGCATATGTGTCAGTGCACATGGGTGTGTATGATTCCACAATTCTGAGCAGGTCAGCCATATGGATAAATGTGCGAATAAATTATTATGTGTGTGTGCCTTTTCAAGGGTGGACATGTGTGCGCACATTAGACAGAAATGCACACATAGGGGTCAGAGCAGGGGAATGTGTATGATGTACCGAATTTGCAATGCTGAGCCACTCAGCCATATGGATATATGTGCAAATAAATTATTATGTGTTTGTGTCTTTTCAGGGGTGCACATGTGTGCAAACATTGGACATGAATGCACAGAGGTGGAAAGAAAAGTAAGCATAGTCCACAGTACAGTTGGGTGTATATTTAGTGTGGTTTTAGCAATTCTGAGCAAGTCAGTCATATAAAACTATGTGTGAATAAATTATTACATGTGTGTGGGTTCAGAGGTGTTCATGTGTGCATACATTGGACAGAAGTGCACACAGCAGAACGAATATGCAGGCATAGGCG
This sequence comes from Lyroderma lyra, assembly GCA_004026885.1. Lineage (NCBI taxonomy): Eukaryota > Metazoa > Chordata > Mammalia > Chiroptera > Megadermatidae > Lyroderma > Lyroderma lyra. The sequence continues at coordinate 4,857 of PVJL010014652.1, forward strand.
TCACTGCAGGTGGGTGTGTATGAACTGCTGTTTTTGCGATTCTGAGCAAATGAGCCATATGAAACCATGTGCAAATAAATTATCACAGGTGCGTGCATGTTCAGGGGTGCACATGTTGCATACCTTGGCCAAAAATGCACACAGCCTGACAAAAATGAATGCATAAATGTCAGTGCAGATGGGTGTGTATGACATAATTTTGCAATTCCGAGCGAGTCAGCCATATGGAAGTATGTGTGAATGAATTATTTCATCTGTGTGCCTTGTCAGGGGTGCACATGTCTGTGTACATTGGACATAAATGTACAGAGCCGGACCGAAAAGCAGCCATACAGGTCAGTGTAGTTGAGTGTAAATGTAGTGGTGTTTTTGCAATTCTGAGCAAGTGTGTCATATGGAAGTTTGTGAAAATAAATTATTACAAGTGTCTGCATGTTCAGGGCTTCATACATGTCCATATATTCTACAGATATGCACAGAGCCAAACAGAAATGCACATATAGGCATCAGTGCAGGTGGGTGTGTACGACGTAATCATTTTGCAATTCCGAGTGAGTCAACCATATGGATGTATGTGTGAATAAATCATTACGTGTGTGTGTGTGTGTTCAGGGTGCATATGTGTGCATACATTAAATAGAAATGCACAGAGCCAGACAGAAATTCACTCATAGGCTTCAGTGTAGGTGGGTGTGTACAACTTAATGATTTAGCAATTCTGAGTGAGTCAGCCATATGGTTGTATGTGCGAATAAATTATTACATGTGTGTGTGGGTTCAGAGGTGCACATGTGTGCATACATTGGACAGAAATGCACACAGCCGGACAGAAATGCAGGCATAGGCGTCATTGCAGATGGGTTCTGTATGACTTGCTGTTTTTGTGATTCTGAGCAAGGCAGCCATATGGAAGTATGTGTGAATGAATTATTCCATCCGTGTGCCTTTTCAGGGGTGCACATGTGTGCATACCTTGGACAGAAATGCACACAGCCTGATAGAAATGCATGCATAAGCCTCAGTGCAAGTGGGTGTGTATAATGTAATGATATTTGAATTCTGAGTGAGTCAGCCAAATGGATGTATGTGCGAATAGTATGAACTATTATGTGTGTCTGCATGCTCAGGGGTGCACATATGTGCACACATTGGACAGAAATGCACAGAGCCAGACAGAAAGACACACACAGGCATCAGTGAGAGTGGGTGTGTATGACGTAATGATTTTGCAATTCTGAGCAAGTCAACCTTATGGATGTATAAGCGAATAAATTATTACATGTGTGTGTGCGTGGTCAGGGGTGCATGTGTGTGCATTCATTGAACAGAAATGCTCACAGCCAGACAGAAATGTAAGCATTGGAGTCAGTGCAGGTGGGTGTGTATGATGTAATGATTTTGCAATTCTGAGTGAGTCAGCTATATGGAAGCATGTGCAAATGTATTAATACATTTGTGGGCTTGTTTAGGGGTGCACATGAGTGCATACATTGGAGAGAAATGCACAGAGCCGGACAGAAATGCAGGCATAGGCATAAGTGTTGGGGGGTCTGTATGACGTGCTGGTTTTGCAATTCTGAGCAAGTAATCCTATAGATGTATTTTTGAATAAATTATTACATGTGCATGGTCTAAGGTGCATGTGTGTGTACATTGGACAGAAATGCACAAAGGTGGACAGAAATGCAGGCATACATGTCAGGGCCAGTGGGTGTGTGTAACTTGGTGCTTTTGTGATTCTGAGTTTATCATCCATATGGATGTGTGTGTGAGTAAGTTATTACATGTGTGTTCATGTTCAGGGGTGGACATTTGTCCATACATTGAACAGAAATGCACAAAGCTGGACAGAAATGCAGTCATAGGCTTCAGTGCAGGAGGGTGTGTATGACGTGGTCTTTTCGCCATTCTGAGCGAGTTACCCACATGGATATATGTGTGAATAAATTATTATATGCATGTGCATGTTCAAGAGTGGACATGTATGTGTACACTGGACAGAAATGCACAGAGCTGGACACAAATGCAGGCATAGGTATCAGTGCAGGTATCAGTGCAGAGGGTGTGTATGACGTAGGGTTTTTGTGATTCTGAAGGAATTAGCCATATGGACATATGTGCAAATAAGTTATTACATGTGTGGGCATTTTCAGGAGTGCGCATGTGTGTATACTTTGGACAAAAATGCACAGAGCGGGAGAGAAATGCAGGCATAGTTGTCTGTGCAGGTGGGTGTATGTGCGAATATATTATTACATGTGTCTGCATGTTCAGTGGTCCACATGTGTGTGGACATTAGACAGAAAGGTACTGAGCCAGACAGAAATGCAGGCATAGGCGTCAGTGCGAATGGGTGCTTATAACGTGGTGATTTTGCAATTCTGAGTCAGCCACATGGAAATATGTGCTAATAAATTATTACATCTCTCTGCATTTTTAGGTTTGTGCATGTGTGCATACATTACATAGAAATGCACATAGCCAGAAAGAAATTCAGGCATAGTGGTCAGTGCTAGTGTATGTTATGACATGATGGTTTTGTGATTCTGAGCAAGTCAGGCATATGGAAATATGTTGGAATAAATTACATGTGTACACATGTTTAAGTCTGTACATATGTGTACACATTAGACAGAAATGCACAGAACCAGATAGAAATACAAACATATGTATAAGTGCATGTGGATGTCGATGTTTCTTTGAGTTTCTGGGCCTGAGACATATGGAAGTGTGCATGGGAATCATAACATGACTCTTCATGTAGTTGTGTGTTTCTGTGCATATTCAAGGGACACAAATGGACAGAGGCAGAGATAAAAGTGGATTAATGAGTCAGAGCAGGTGTGTTCTGGTGACTTTGTCTTCTTCCATTTCTGAGCAAGACATGTGGACAGGTGTACATACAAATCACAAATGTGCATACGTGTGTTCCTGTTCGTGTGTGTGTATTACTCTGGACTACGTGCGTCGGTCCCTTTCTCAAAGACTGAGCAGGGACTGTCCCTACCAGAATTCCACAGGGGATGCTGCCACTGAGTTTCTTCTGGGTGTTTGTCTTGCACTCGTATCACATCTGCATTGCCAGTTGGAATTCCTCAAGCAGCTGGGACTCACTTGAGACGTGTGGAATAACTGCCCAAGACAGAAAAGTTTGGTCAAGTGTCAGAGGGAGAAACCATCTTGGAATAAGATACGTCCTGAGGCTCTTCTCAGCCGTTTTACTTAGAAGGCTTAACGGGATGGGGCTGTGTGCAGAGATAACTAGTAACAGTTGACTAAAGTGAACCTTCAGCCTATGGGGACTAGGAATAGGGCATGTTACCTCAATCCGATGATGCCCACATCCTGTTCACAAAAATTACTTGTGTTTGCACAGATCTCTTCAGTCTTTTCTCAGTGGTGGGCAGCCCAAGTATTCAAAGTCCCTTTGTTTGCATCAGGATACAGTCAGCACACATTCATTCATCAGCATTTGGGTGCATTAAAGATTTTTTAGCCATTCCATATTAAGTTGTAGACTGCACTTAAAACAAGCATAGAGATGCATTGAAGAGTTAAAAAGACAGAATATACATATGAATCAGACCGTGTGTGTGTGTGTGTGTGTGTGTGTGTGTGTGTGTATCCATATATGGAAGTGAGAGAGAGGGGCAGAGACAGACAGAAAGATGGGCATATGAATCAGCACGTGTATGTGGGTGTCTGTGTGTATTTGCATTTCTGAGAAAGACATGTGAACAGTTGTGCATAAAAATCAGAGCATGTCTATGCATGCATGAGTGTGCTTGCATGCATGAGACAGATGCAGAGACAGAACAAGATGGGCATATGAGTGAGTGCAGGTGTGTGCGGGTCTGTGTGTTTTGGGGTTTCTGAGTCAGAGACAGACAGTTGTACACACAAATCACAACATGTGTGTTCTTGTGTGTGTGCGTGTGTGCATGAGAAAGAGAGGCACAGAGACAGAAAGATGGCCATACGAGTCAGAATGGGTGTGTCTCGGCGTCCATGTGTTGTGCAAGTACTTATGACATTTACATAAAGTATTTATGCAGTGGAATAGTATCATGGTATTTGTAGAATTTAAAAATAGCACAAGTATAGTAGCATCTTGGATTGTTTTTTAGAAACACAATACTGATCAATCCTAAATCACAAATAAATAGAATATATGAACAGACCTGATTGAATCACCCATCAAAAATCAAATTAAATGGTATATACAGAAAGGCCTTTGAAAAATACAGAGACTTCCCTATCCTGATCTCCCCCAGCTGTGCCACGCCCAGGGAGTCTCCCCAAAGTTCTCTCCCCACACAGTGCCCTCATCCTCCCCTGAATCCTTCTGGTCAAGCCCGTTTGACAAACATCCCAGGGGTCAGGATGTACAAGGAGATGATTTCAGAATCTGGAAATGGCTTTCACTGACTTCCGTGGGCTCCTGGAATGACTCAAGGATTTTTTCTCTCTCTCCTCACATAAGAGAAAATTTTAATTAATTAGGCCTTTTCCATATACTACAAACTACATGGCAAGCTTAGTCAATTAAGGAAATAATTATGTTGTACCTGCATGTATATGTTCTTAATAAAAAAATAATTTTCAGAAAATTATCTGCAGGAGTCTGCAGTGTCCTGATATATTTATATTGTAATTCTGGTTGGTTTCTTAAAATATTATGTTGCAGAGAAAAACAAATTTTTCATCTACAATTTAATCAGATCTATAACCATGTCATTTTTAGTTTTAGTCATTTAAAGCCTAAATTATTTTAATTTCACAATTATGTTTTACCTTCACTAAGAGAAGGCTCTAGACTTATTCCAAAATACAAATGTATAGAAATAAACTTTTGCATCTCAGCCTTTAAAATGGATCAGGATTTCTGGAACTCTAAGGGCAGAGCTGTATGCAAACAATGCTGGCATGTGATCAAGATAAGCAAATATTGATTATATGGCACTGAGCAACCTGAGCATGATTATAACATTTATGAATTATTTTTAAGTAGTGCTGATTCTTAAATATTTTCAATGCCAGATGGAAGGCAAGTTGGTTCTTTCAAACTACCTGTGACTTAGCAGTTTGGTAAACTGTATGTTTGTAAAGAGAACTCAAAATTTTATTTTTTACTCCCTTCCTGATCCTTCCAGAATTCTAAAACTCTTAATGTTGTATTATTTTTCACTTTCATGACAATGTGATTGTGTAAGTTCAATATAAATCTGTTCTCCTCAGAACAGGATGCATTTGGAAACTGGTTTGTATTACCAAGACTTTGATGGAATGTCCTCTTTGAGAGAGAAGTGCATAGATGCAGACATCTCCATAGAACTCTAAGGAATTACCACTGAAGTAGTGAGGCCAAGAGAAGCCCTTGAAAATAGTGGCCTGGAACCCAGCTTACACGACTTCCAGCAGCCTCAACATGTGAGCAGAGAATGTCACTTCTTGTGCTGGAATCTCCATGTACTTTAGAAACATCAGAAAGAGCAACTCACCTAACACCTACAGGTACTGCAGGCAACATCGATGACAAGTACTTGCCTTGTCTTTGCTGCCTTGAGTGGTCCATCACATTCAATCTGAAGATCCCTTATGAACACTTCCTGCAAGTGCCTATATGGTTATTCCATATTCTTGCTGAACTTATACAGATACTGAGGCCAAGTTTATTTAAACTGGATTGACTTTGCAAATAAATCATTCCTAATTTGTCTCTCTTTGGTAAAAGTAGGTGGTTAGAGAGAAAAAACATTTTGCAATAAAAATTATACATGGATGTTAAATTCTACTGCTGTTTACTGACTTCTGGGTTTTGATTTGTTTTCTACTTGTTCATTGAATTGGATCCTGAATTTACTCTAATTTCTTCTAGCATCTACCTATGGTTCTCCATACATATTTTCAATTTTTCTCCCATCCTTTCAGTAGGAACCAATGACAACTAAATCTGCCTTGATTCAAAGCCATGCAGGCTAAAGGTGGACAACTTGGTGTAAAATTCAGGAAATTGCACCAGTGCATGCTATAACAACCTCTGAGCACCTGACATTAGGTAAGACACACAGAGCACTTCCGTAAGAATGATGACAGCCCTGGTCTTACACAGCTATGCCAAGCACAGGAAGTGACATACTTTTTTCCTTTTAAACAGAAAATACTTAAGTTGTCCTACCCTCAGACCCACAGCCTATGCAGATGCCCACAAATCCATGCATGGACCTCCTAAAGCTAGCAGAGATACCAGGCAATCTCTGAGAGCAAAGGATAGACATACAACTCCCTTGTGCTTATCTGCCTGGATATCGAGCAAATTGCACCTTGGCTACTGCACCCCATGGATGGGAGAGGCCAGACACAAAATACCCTCAGAGATCATAAGGCCAAGCTCTCAAGATGTGAACAGGATGAAAGAAGAAAAACCAGACAGAGGAAGACATAAATCAAACCTCTGAGAGTACTCATGCAAAGTAACCAAGACTCACCAACCCAAAAATCTATTTCATACATATTTGCATCTTTCAGTCTGAATTTAGAGGAGAAAAGGGTTCTCACCAGTTTTCTTCCACCAGATCCTGCAGACAGAAATCTGGGGGTGGGGGTGGGGATGGGGCTGCTAACAAGCTAAGAATCCTTCCCTTGGGGCAGCCAGTGTCAGATGCCCAGAATCTCATATCTGAAAGCCTGAAGGCAAATTGCAGGTTCCTGTCAGTGAGTTCATTCTGCTCACAACACCATCTCTAGGGGAGGATTAAATGTCCTGTACCCTCAAGGTTATTCTGGATGTCCTAATAATAAACAAAAAACACATTAGTAATAGAAAATAGGCCCATTTAATACATAAATATATTTGGGAACCAGACACCCCATGTACAGGACACTCAGAGATAGAAAAGGAGCACGGGCCTAACAGACACCCTGAGCTAGAGATTTGATAAGGTCCCCTGGGGGCTTCAAAGAGCCACTGCAGAATGGTCACAGCAGGTGTTGAGTGAATATCAGTTTGCTCTGACCCATAGCTGGGTCAGAGATGTTGGCTGATGGTCATCTATTATGGCCAAGGACTCTCATTTACAGTATTCTGCGTAGTTAAAGGGAGGGCCAGAACTTTATCTTCTGCCTGAGGATACAATTACCCTCAGCTTAAAACAATCTGCATACTGCAATAGCACATCTTGAACTGATGGTTCTGAGCAACCACACACCTTTATTTTAAAATAACTGCCACAGGAGATGGGTTAAGATAATGTTTAAAAAGACAGAGAGGGAGAGATCCCAAATGTATTTCTGGCAGATGGATTAAAATAAGGTTCTCTGTGTACAGAGCTAAAGACATTAAAGATTTCCTCTAATAACATGTGCATGACACACAATTGAGGTTTGCACGTGTCCTTGGCCAGGGAGCCTTGGAGCCATGGGAGCAGTTTGTGCTTTCAAAACTACCTTAGTCTCCCATTTTTTCTCCAGTTTGTCATTATGAAACCATATAAATTATACAGTTAACAAAACTTGGGTTCTTAGGATGGAAAGCATTGTTTTCTTAAGTAAACAAGGACCAGATTAAAACAGAAAAGTATTTTAAGAAAACACAGAATCTTTCCTTCCTAGACAAAAATCTTTTTATACTATATGGAGCACAGTAATTCAGGGAAACTTCTCCCTTCAAACAAACTCTCCTTCTACATCATCTTACTGATGATATTTAAATTTATTACTTAAATTTATTTTAATTTTATTCACCTTAACCATATATAACATTTCCTCTCCCAATATATCTTCTCAGAAACCTGCAATTTTCCACTTTACATTCAGATTTTGGCGATTTCCTGCTGTCTGTTCTGAAACAAGCTTCACTTTAGAACTTAATTATGTTCACTTCAGAAATACATCTCCGTATCACAAAACTTTAAAAAACACAACAATCTTAAAGTTGTTTTTTTAAAGACAACAACAACCTTAACATTATTTTTTAATTAACACAACACCACCAACCTTGAAGTTGGTTTCTTGGTTGTTTTCTTTTTTTAAACAACACAACAATCTTAAAGTTGGGTTTTGTTTCTTTTTTTAAAAAAACACAATCTTCCAAACCTTTTTTATACCCAAAACATAACCAGATTTCCTTTCACACAGTTGTGGTTTTTTCTATTATTTTTTATTTCTGTGGCTTTAATTATATATTAGAATTCTTAACTTTGACAAAACCTTTTATTTCTAGTGAAAACTTTTTCAAAAGCATGGTGACTCTGTCACATAAGTTTTTTTTAGATTGACACATCCATAAACAAATTCAATTATTTCTAAAAACGTATTTTCTAACAGCACCAAAAGTTTTTAAAGTTTCACCAGACACGTAGATTGCAGTCACAAGGCCTGTGTGTTTGGCCCCTCAAACCTAAATATTCAATAAATCACACGTGGGAATAGGAAACAACTCACCAAAATGCTGCCTTAGGGAGATGACAGAACTTTCTAGTTTTCTCACATTCATCTCAGCTGCGCCCTCAAGCACAGGTGTGTTTTATCACAGGGTGGGGGAGAGGGGCGGGGTCTAAACAAGAGCGCGAAATCGCCAACTCTCCTCAGGTTAACCCAAAATTTAGGCAGGAATCCTCACTCCTCACCACCTCACACCACAAATGAACACAGGGGCCCCAGGACTTCCCACCACGAGCCCTCTCTCTGCCGGGTCCTCTGAGGACCGACGCCCCTCCCCCAACCCCTCAGCAGAGTTCGCTCACCGACAGCTTCTCCTCAGTCTCCTCCCATGTCTGTGCCTCCAAGGGAGACACTGAGGAAAAGCAGGTGCAAAAGGGGGTCCCACATGGTCCCCAATACCACAGCGCCTCCAGGGCGAGAACTGAGGCAAACCCCATTCCCTCAGAGGAGAGGCCCCCACAGGCCTAGCGGCAGCATGGCGACTCTCATCCCGGCTCTCACAGAAGCTCGTGGCTCACCCCTGGCTCCCACGAGAGGGGACACCCCCCACTCACCACCGACTCTCATGGGAGGCAAGAGGTTAATGGCTTGTCCCCCAAACTTGTGACCGGCCAGAGGCCCCTGGCTCATGTCTCACCCCCAGCCCCCACGCGAGGTGGGAGAGGAGACTCCTGGCTCACTGCAGGTTCTCGCAAAAAGTAGGAGGCGCAGGGCTCCTCCCCAGTTCTCGTGAGAGGTGGGAAGTGCAGATGCACCACACGAGGTGCAAGGCTCATGGCTTGCAGCTGGTGGTTGGCCCTCAACTCTCGCGAGAAGCTCTTTCTGGCTTGCTTAACACCCTGGGAACATGGTCCCACCTGAAGTGCTCACCTAAATGGGTCCCGGAGGACGTGTACATGGGAAACCAGTTCAGGGGACGTACTCACAGGACGCAGCATACAGAGTGCTCAGGAGAGAACTCAGCCAGCTGCCATGCAACCTCATTCCAGGCACCCCCGTTCCTCACACACTCACTGACGCTGGGATGGAGAAGTTACCTCCAAGTTTCACAATGTCCCTTACGCCGGGCACCCCATGTGCCACTCACACACAGCCTGGCTGGCTGGAGCTGCGATGGGGAAAACTCATTCAGGTCTGTCCTACCCTTTTTACAGAGCATGCCCCACTGACCCTCATGTGTGGTCTGCAGCCAGCATGGAGAAATGGCCTCAAGGTTTCCACTCACCCCAGGACCACCTCTGCTCTTCACGCCCTGGCAGAAGCCAGAAGTCACAGTTGTCTCTAGGTCTCACTTGGCCCATTTTCCCAAGTTCCCCTACTGCTCCTCACATGCTGGATGCACCTGGGATGGATAATTTGCATCCACGTTACTGTCACCATTTACCCCTGTGCCCCTTACATGCCACACAACACACACAGAAGCTCTGAGAATAAAGACATTTCTGAGGGCTCCTCCTGGCTAATTAGGCTCAAACTTGGAAAAAGAGAGCCCAGCAGTCATGTCCACACAGGGGTCTCTCCATGCAAACTGCAACGAGGAAGAAGCTTGCACTAACCCGCCAGCCCCCCACATGGAACTGCCTGTGGAGCACGTCTGTCATGGGCAGAGCAGACAGGACAGGACCAGACTGGAGATGGTGAGACACTGCAGAGCAGAGATGTCCACCCAGAGAGGGAACTCACCCCAGGGTCACCTCACCCAAGGGCCATGATGCTCCAGGATTTGGCTGTAACACCACTGAGCTGCTCCACAGCTGTGCTCTTCTAACAACCCTCCTGTATCTCAACTGAGCTGTCTGCACTGAATAAAGCTTCCATCATCACTGCACCCCAACTTGAGGATATCTGTTGGCACTGAATTGACGCCAGTGACTTTCAGGTGACAGACACCAGATGCCTGAGCCAGATTCTGGACCCTGGACACAGACCCTGGATACTGGGACCTGGACTTTGGACCGGACCTGACACCCAAAGCTGGGCCACAGTCATGGGACTTGGACCCTGGAGCAAACTCCCAACACCAAGTTATGCCACAGTCTCAAAGGTGGAAGCCAGGTCATGGATGCCAGACACCAGATGCCAGAGCCTGACATGGGATGCCAGTCCACAGATGCTGGATTCCAGATGCTGAACCCTGCAACCAGAGCTGGACATGGGCCCTAGACATAGACCCCAGAGATGAAGCTGAACCTACCAGACCCTGAACCCCAGAAACCAGGTGCAGAGCCAGACTACAAACTAAACCCTGGTGCACAGGACATGGACACAGACCACAGAGCCATATTCAGGATGCAAGAGACAGGCTGCAGAGTGGAACCCAGATACCAGACCCCTGTGTTCAGATGACAAACGACAACAAAGCTGAATCACAGACCCCAGATCCAGAACCTTTAAATGGACCCCCAACTCCCAGCTGGACATCAGGGCCTGAGCAGGACCCCTGAACACGGACCCTGTATTCTAATCTCCAACCCTGATCCTTATTACTCACACACTAACTCCCAAACATATACCTGTGAACCCATCTTTCCTTCAACATTTCACACACCTAAACATAAAACACTGGTGTGCATACACTATCAGATTTAAAACAGCACAAGAGGAAAGGATGCAATCAAGAGACATAGCAGGTATCTGCCTGTGAAACCAAGTACACTGCAGGGTTAGGACCTGTTTGTTTGGGTTTTCTCTAGGCAGTAACGCACAGAAAAACCCCCCTGCTCAATAGGAACCTTGAATAACTGATGGTACTGATCTAGGTTCTCAAAAGGCCCAAAGAAAAAAAAGACTGATTTTTCTTCTGTTTTGGATATTCTCTGATCTAAGAGCTCAAATTAGTGTCTAACACATTAAATACACAAGAAATTATATCAGTTTCACGCTTTACAACAGTGGAAGAAACTACGGAATCCTGAAACTGAAAGCATTAAAATTCAGAGTCTCGTCACAGATGTTAATGTAAAAAGTGAACCATTTTCCAAGTCCAAACACAATACCCCATGCTTCCTACTACCTGCATGGGGTTCCATATTGACTATTTTCATGGGCATAACACAGGAAGACCACAGACCACTTCACAGTGTACGTGCAGCAGGTCATGGTCTGCCCTTGTGCACTGAGATGGGTGTGGAATCCCTGTATCAGTTACTGAACCCTATTTATCACAATGGAGGGCTGAGGCAGTATTATTGCATATGGGCCTCAATCTCCAAATGTCCTGTCACCTACATGCAGCTATCTGTCCACATGGCTAACTTTTCAAATATGTTTATTTTTAAATTGTGTATGTTCTTAGTCAGCCTGTCTTATTTAGATTGTACATGTCATTACATCTGACAATCATGTAACCATAGTGTGATGAGTAAGATTCCAGTAACAAATTCCACTTTATACAAAATGACCATGCTGAGTGGAATGACCTATATCCCACACTAGTGGGTGTTCTCTCCATTTATAGGATCTTTAAGACAGGCACATGTTTAATTAACCAAGGTGGATAAAGGCACCACTAAAAGGAAAAATAAAATGATAAAATGAAATCAATACATTATGACCCATGAACATGGCTGTTTATTATCATTATCAACTAGTATGAATAATGCATAATTGCCACTGCTGTACTTCTAGACAACAGGCACACAGGAGGCTTGTCACCACAAACATGTGAGGAATGCACTGGGTTACGTAAGGACAGTTATGATGTCTCTAGGTCATAGAAATGTTTCAGCTCTATTTTGAGTCTTTTGGGATCATGGCCATACATGCTGTCTGCCACTGATAGAAGTTTCATTATGTGACACAGGGCATATACAGATGAATGAAACTCAATTAAAAACCCAGAAATTAACACATCCACCATCTATGGTTGTGTGACAAGGGTCAACAACATTAACTAACATAAAGTGTCTTTTCAAAAACTAGTGCTAAGTAACTGACTAATCACCTGCAGAAAAATAAAACTGGACACTTACATTACATCAAAAAGTCATACATGTGTGAGTGTATTTAAGGGTGCACATGTGTGCCTACATTTGGACAGAAATGCACAGAACCAGACAGACATCCAAGCATAGGCGTCTGTGCAGGTGGGTGTGTATGACCTGGTGATTTTGTAATTCTGAATGAGTCAGTCATACGGATGTATGTGTGAATAAATTATTACATGTGTGTGCATGTTCAGGGGTGCACATGGATGTGTACACTGGCCAGAAATGCACAGAGCTGGAAAGAAATGCTGGCATAAGCATTAGTGCACTTAGGTGTGTATGACATGGTATTTTTGCAATTGAGTGAATCAGCCATATGGATGTGTGAATAAATTATTACATGTCTGTGTGTTCAGAGGTGCACGTGTGTGCACATGGAATAGAAATGCACAGAGATGAACAGAAATGCAGGCACAGTCATCAGTGAAAGTGGGTGTGTAACCCCTGGTGTATTTGCGATTCTGAGCAAGTCAGCCATATGGATGTATATGTGAATAAGTTATTACATGTGTGTGTGCATGTTCAAGTGTGCACATGTTGGCATACATTGGCCAGATATGCACAGACCAGGACAGAAATGGAGGCATAGGCGTCAGTGCAGGTGGGTGTGTATGGTGTAGTGTTTTTGTGATTCTGAGCAAGTCAGCCATATGGATATATGTGCGAAAAAATTTTTAAGAGTGGCTGAATTTTTAGGGGTGCACAAGTGTCCCTACATTGGATAGAAATGCAGAGACACAGAAATGCTGACAAAGTAGTCAGTACACATGGGTGTGTATGATGTGGTGTCTTTGCGAGTCTGAGGGAATCAGCCATATGGATGTATGTGTGAATAAATTATTACATCTGTGTGCCTTTTCAGGGGTGCTTATGTGTGTCTACATTGAACAGAAATGCACAGAGACGGACAGAAATGCCGGCATAGTAGTCACTGCACATGGATGTGTATAACGTGGTGTCTTTGCGATTCTGAGTGAATCAGCCATAAGGATTTATGTGCAAATAAATCATTACGTGTGTGTGCATGTTCAGGGGTATACATGGGTGCCTACATTACACAAAAGTGAACACGGCCAGACAGAAATGCAGGCATAGGTGTCAGTGCAGGTGGGAGTGTATAAACTGGTGTTTTTGCAATTCTGAGACATTAAGCCATATGGGAGTATGTACAAATTATTACATGTGTGTACATTGGCCAGAAAGGCACAGACCCAGATAGAAATGCAGGCATAGTCATCAGTGCAGGTGTGTGTGTATCATGTGGTGTTTCTGCCATTCTGAGTGAATCAGCAATATGGATGTATGTGTGAATAAATTATTACATCTGTGTACCTTTTCAGGGGTGCACACGTGTGCTGACATAGGACAGAAATGCACACCACTGGACAGAAATGCAGGCATAGACGTCACTGCAGGTGGGTGTGTATGACATGATGTTTTCACGATTCTGAGCATGTCAGCCACATGAAAGTATGTGCAAATAAATTATTACATGTGTGTGCTTTTTCAGGGGTACACATGTGTGCATACATTGGACAGTAATGCACACAGCTGAACAGAAATGCACGCATAGATGTCTAGGCAGATGGGTGTATATGACCTGCTCTCTTTGGGATTCAGAGCAAGTCAGCCATATGAAAGGATGTTCGAGTAAATTATTACATGTGTGTGCCTTTTCAGGGGTGCACATGTGTGCATACATTGGACATAAATGCACAGAGCCAGGCAGAATATCAGGCATAGTCATCAGTGCACATGGCTGTGTATGACCTGCTGTTTTTGCGATTCTGAGCAAGTCAGTAACATGGAAGTATGTTCAAACCAACTATTACATCTGTGAGCATGTTCAGGGTGCAAATGTGTGTGTATATTTCACATGAATGCACAGAGCCAGACAGATATGCCGGCATAAGCGTCACTGCAGTTGGGTGTGTATGACTTGCTGTTTTTACAATTCTGAGCAAGCCAGCAATAAGGAACTATGTGCAAATAAATTATTACATATGTGTGCATGTTCAGGGGTGCATGTGTGTGCGTCCATTGGACAGAAATGCACACAACGAGACAGAAATGCATGCACAGACATCAATGCGGGTGGGTGTGTATGACGTAATGATTTTGCCATTCTGAATGAGCCCACCATATGGATGTATGTGCAAGTAAATTATTACACGTGTGTGCTTTTTCAGGGGTACACATGTGTGCATACATTGGACAGAAATGCACACAGCTCAAAAAAATGCAGGCCTCGGCGTCTCCTCAAGTGTGTGTGTATGACCTGCTCTCTTTGTGATTCACAGTAAGTCAGCCTTATGGAAGTATGTTTGAGTAAATTATTATATATGTGTGCCATTTCAGGGGTACACATGTGTGCATATATTGGACATACATACACCAGGACAGGAAGAAATTCAGGGAATGGCATCAGTGCATGTGCGTGTGTATGACCTGCTGTTTTTGTGATTCTGAGCAAGTCAGTAAAATGGAAGTATGTTCAAGTCAATTATTATGTATGTGAGCATGTTCAGGGTGCACATGTGTGCGTATATTTCACATGAATGCACAGAGCCAGACAGATATGCAGGCATAGGGTTCACTCAAGATGGGTGTGTATGACCTGTTGTTTTTGTGATTCTGAGCAAGTCAGCCATATGGACGTATGTGCGAATAAATAATTCCATGTGTCTGTAGTTCAGGGGTGCACATGTCTGCCTATATGAAACAGATATGCGCAGAGCCGGACAGAAAGGCACCCATATGTGTCAGTGCAGCTACATGCGTATGACTTCATGATTTGGCAATTCTGAGAAAGTCAGCCATATGGAATGATGTTCAAATAAATTATTACAGGTGTCTGCATGCTTAGGAGTGCACATCTGTGCGTACATTGGACAGAAATGAACAGAGCTCGACAGAAATGCATACATAGGTGTCTCTGCAGGTGGGTGTGTATGACCTGCTGTTTTTGCAATTCTGAGCAAGTCAGCCATATGGAATGATGGGTGAATAAATTACTACATGTGTGTGCATGTTCCAGGGTGCACGTGTGTGCATACTTTAGACAGAAATGCACACAGCGAGACAGAAATGCATGCACAGGAGTCAATGCAGGTGGGTGTGTATGACATAATGATTTTGCAATTCTGAGCAAGTACACCATATAGATGTATGTGTGAATAAGTTATTTTGTGTGTGTGCTTTTTCAGGGGTACACATGTGTGCAAACATTGGACAGAAATGCACACAGCTGAACAGAAATGCACACATAGTCGTCTCTCCAGGTGCGTGTGTATGACCTGCTCTCTTCCCAATTCAGAGCAAGTCAGCCACATGGAACTATGGGTGAATAAATTACTACATGTGTGTGCATGTTCAGGGGTACACATATGTGCGTACACTGGACAGAAATGCACGCAGCAAGACAAAAATGGATGCACTGGCTTCAATGCAGGTGGGTGTGTATGACATAATGATTTTGTAATTCTGAGTGAGTGTGCCATACAGATGTATGTGCGAATAAATTATTACATGTGTGTGCTTTTTCAGAGGTACACACGTGTGTATACATTGGACAGGAAAGCACAGAGCCAGACAGAAATTCAAGCATAGGCATCAGTGCATGTGGGTGGTATGACCTGCTGTTTTTGCGATTCTGAGCAAGTCAGTAATATGGAAGTATGTGCGAGTCCACTATTATGTGTGTGAGCATGTTCAGGGTGCACATGTGTGTGTGTATTTCACATGAATGCACAGAGCCAGAACAGGTATGCAGGCATAAGCCTCACTGCAGGTGGGTGTGTATGACCTGCGGTTTTTTGCAATTCTGAACAAGTCGGTAATAAGGAACTATGTGCAAATAAATTATTTTTGTGAATGTGGGTGTGCTCAGAGGTGCACATGTGTATGTACATTGGACAGAAATGCACACAGCCTGATACAAATATATGCATAGGCATCAGCGTAGGTGGGTATGACGTAATGATTTTGCAATTCTGAGTGAGTCAGCCATATGGAACTACGTATGAATAAATTATTATGTGTGTGTACATGTTCAGGGGTGCACATGTGTGCATACAGTAAACATAAATGCACACAACCTGAAAGGCACACATAGGCGTCATTGCAGATGGGTGTGTATGATGTAATGATTTTCAATTCTGAGCAAGGCAGCCATATGGATGTATGTGCAAATAAATTATTCCATGTGTGTGCATGTTCAGGTTAGCACAAGTGTGCGTACAATTAACATAAATACACAGAGCCTGACAGATATGCAGGCACAGGCATTAGTGCAGGTGGGTGTGTTAACCTGCTGTTTTTCTGATTCTGAGCAAGTCAGCCATATGGAAATATGTTCAAATAAATTATTACATGTATCTGCATTTTCAGGGGAGCATATGTGTGTGTACATTGGAGGGAAATGCACACAGTTTGACAGAAATTAATGCATAGGCATCACTGCACATTGGTGTGTATTACCTGCTGTTTTTGCAATTCTGAGCAAGTCAGCCATACGGATGTATGTGCAAATAAATTATTACATCTCTGTGCATATTCAGGGGTGCACATGTGTGCGTACATTGGACAGAAATGCACACAGCCTGACAGAAATTCATGCATAAGCATCAGTGCAGGTTCATGTGTATGATGTAGTGATTTTGCAATTCTGAGCAAGTCAGCCATGTGGATGTATCTGCAAATAAATTACATGTGTGTGCAAGTTCAGGAGTGCACATGTGTGCATACGTGGAATGAAATACACACAGCCTGACAAATATTCATACATAGGCATCAGTTCAAGTGGGTGTGTATAACCTAATGATTTTGCAATTCTGAGCGACTCAGTCATATGGATGTATGTGCATGTAAATTATTACATGTGTGCATTTTCAGGGTTGCACATGTGTGTGCACACTGCACAGAAATGAACAGAGCTGGACAGAAATGCAGGCATAGCTTCACTGCAGGTGTGTGTTTATGACGTAGTTTTTTGCGACTGTAAGCAATTAAACCATATGGATGTATGTGCAAATAAATTATTACATGTGTTGCATGTACAGGGGTGCACATGTGTGTATACTTTGTACAGAAATGCACAGAGCCAGACAAAAATGCAGGCATAGTCGTCAGTGTAGGTGAGTGTGTATGATTTGCTATTTTTGAAATTTTGAGCTAATCATCCATATGAATGTATATGCGAATAAATTATTATGTGTATGTTCATGTTCAGGGGTGCACATGTGTGCATACATGACACAAAATGACACTGAGCCTGACAAAATTACAGGTATAGGTGTCAGGCCAGGTGGGTGTGTATGATATGGTGTTTTTGTGATTCTGAGCGAGTCAGCCATATGAAAATATGTGCAAATAAGTTATTATGATATGTGCATCTTCAGAGGTGCACAAGTATGCGGGCATTGGATAGAAATGCAAGGATCCATAATGAAATCGACATAGGCATCAGTGCATGTGGATGCTTTTGACTTGGTGTTTTTGAGATTTTGAGCGACTCATCCATACACAAATATGTCCAAATAAATTATTACATGTGTGTGCATGTTCAGTGGTCCACATATGTGCGGACATTAGACAGAAAGTTACTGAGCCAGACAGAAATGCAGGCATAGGCATCAGTGCAAATGGGTGCTTATAATGTGGTGTTTTTGTGATTCTGAGTGAGTCAACCATATGAAAATATGTGCCAATAAATTATTACATCTGTGTATGTGTTTAGGGGTGCACATGTGTGTGTACATTAGACAAGTGCACAGAGCCACACAGAAATGCTGGCACAGACATCATTGTAGGTGTGTGTATAATGTGGTCTTTTTGTGATTCTTAGCTAGTCAGCCAAATGGAAATATGTGAGAATAAATTATTACGTCTCCTTACATGTTTAGGTTTGCACATGTGTGCGTACATTACACAGAAATGCACATAGCCAAAAAGAAATTCAGGCATGGTGGTCAGTACTAGTGTGTGTGTATGACATGATGGTTTTGTGATTCTGAGCGAGTCAGGCATATGGAAATATGTTGAAATAAATTATTACGGTGTGCATGTTTAAGTCCCAACATATGTGTGTACATTAGACAGAAATGCACAGAGCCAGACAGAAAGGCAAGCGTAAGTGTAGGTGGATGTGTGTGTGTGTATTGGGTGATGTTGCAATTCTGAGCCAGACAGATATATGTAAATATGTGCAAGTTAATTATCACATGTGTGTGTTGTTATAGGTGTGCACATGTGTGCATACATTAGACAGAAATGCACAGAGCCAGATAGGAATACAAGCATACGCATAAGTGCATGTGCATGTAGATGTCGATGTTTTTTTGGGTTTCTAAGCCTGAGACATATGGAAGCGTGCATGGAAATCATAACATGAGTCTTCATGTAGTTGTGTGGTTCTGTGCATATTCAAGGGACACAAATAGACACAAGCAGAGACAAAAATGGGTTAATAAGTCAGAGCAGGTGTGTTTTGGTGACTTTGTCTTCTTCCATTTCTGAGCAAGACATGTGGACAGGTGTACATACAAATCACAAATGTGCATACGTGTGCTCCTGTTTGTGTGTGTTTTACTCTGTACTATGTGCGTCGGTCCCTTTCTCAGAGAGTGAGCAGGGACTGTCCCTTACCAGACTTCCACATGGGATGCTGCCACTGCGTTTCTTCTGGGTGTATGTCTTGCACTCGTATCACATCTGCATCACCACGTGGGATTCTCCCGGCAGCTGGGACTCACTTGAGACGTGTGGAATAACTACTCAAGACAGAAAAGTTTGGTCAAGTGTCAGAGGGAGAAACCATCTTGGAAACAGATACATCCTGAGGCTCTTCTCAGCCGTTTTACTTAGAAGGCTTAACGGGATAGGGCTGTGTGCAGAGATAACTAGTAACAGGTGATTCCAGTGAACCTTCAGCCTAGGGGGACTAGGAATAGGGCATGTGACCTCGATCCGATGGTGCCCACATCCTGTTCACAAAAATTACTTGTGTTTGCACAGATCTCAAAGTCCTTTCTCAGTGGTGGGCAGCCCAAGAAATCAAAGTCCCTTCGTTTGCATCAGGATACAGTCAGCACACATTCATTCATCAGCATTTGGGTGCATTAAAGATTTTTTAGCCTTTCCATATTAAGTTGTAGACTTCACTCAAAAGAAGCCTACAGATGTCTGTCTACACACTGAAGAGTTAAAAGGACAGAACAAATGTGCATATGAATCAGAGCGTGTGTGTACGTGTGTGTCGGTGTCTGTGTGTCCATGTATGGAAGTGAGAGAGAGAGAGAGGCACAGAGACAGAGAGAAAGATGGGCATATGAGTCAGCAGGTATCTGTGTGTATTTGCAGTTCTGAGAGACAGAGACATTTGAACAGTTGTGCATAAAAATTAGAGCATGTCTATGCATGTGTGCATGTGTTTGCATGCATGAGACAGATGCACAGAGACAGAACAAGATGAGCATATGAGTGAGTGCAGGTGTGTGTGGGTGTCTGTGTGTTTGGGTTTTCTGAGCGATAGACAGATGTGCATACAGCTTACAACATGTGTGTTCTTGTGTGTATGTGCACATGCGTGAGAAAGAGAGGCACAGAGACAGAAAGATAACCATGAGTCAGAGAGAGTGTGTCTCAGTATCCATGTGTTGTGCAAGTACTTATAATCACATTTACATAAAATATTTATGCAGTGGAATATTATCATGGTATTTGTAGAATTTAAAAATAGCACAAATATAGTAGCATCTTGGATTGTTTTTTAGAAACACGATACTGACCAATCCTAAATCACAAATAAATAGAACATATGAACAGACCTCTAAGAAGGTGATTGAATCACCAATCAAAAATCAAATTAAATGGTATATACAGAAAGGCCTTTGAAAAACACAGAGTTCTACAAACATAAGCTTCTATAGTAGCTTAAAGGAGTTGGACTTGAACTGCAGCATTGGTTCTTCTTGGACGTCCAGTCTGCCAACTAACCCTGACGATTTTGGACTTGTCAGCCTCCATAGTCTCACAGGCCCATTCATTAAAATCAATCCCTTTCTCTGTGTCTTCACATCTTATTGGTGCTGTATCTCTGGATAACACTGACCAATAATACAGTGGGTGGAGAAATGGGGGAATAGATAGAAAATAGATTGGGGTGGCTACATCTGCCTAGGTTGCAATTGCTTTAATATGGAAAAAAGAGGAAGATGATCCATTTGTGTATGTGACTGGGAGACTGGCACTGCCTTACATTGGGAAGTCACTATGAAGGGGCGGATACAGGGTGAAAAGAATTCACTCAGTTTGGGAAATCTTCAGTTTAGGTTTTACTGCTGCATTCAAATGAAAACAGCCAAGAACCACACATAGTGATGAACATGAAGTTAAATGAGGAATTCTGAGCAGATGATACAAAACAGAAACCAGTTGATTAGAAGCACCATCTGAAACCACGGCAATGAAAGCTAGACCAAACAGCCAAGAGAGTGTTTAAAAAGGGGGGAGCAGAATCAAGTCAAGACCAATACAGCCTACTGTGTGTGCTGGTGTTGGGCAGGGGGTTCCTGGAACCAGAAGAGCAGCATGGGGTAGGGGACAGACCAGGAGAGTTTAGTGGATGTGGCATTCAGAAGTAAGAGAATTTCAAGGACCATAGGTGACCACCATGGAGACCACTGCGGAGACATGAAGACAAGTAGCCTCTGGAGGGTCAGCCATGGTGTGGGTTGAGTTGACTGACAGGTGTGGACGAGGGCTCCCACTGAGTTAATGAGGGAGTAAGTGGTGAACAAGAGAAACATGTAAGAAGAGGGTCATTTCCAAAGTGGGAAATGTGGTGGTGGGAAACAATGTGACAATAAGCTGAAAAGATGACCCCAAAGAGATGCTACTTTGCTTACTGAGACGTGAACATGTTGTAAACACAAGTTAAAGAACCAGCACTGACTGCACATCTGAAGAGAAGACGACTGATGGGCTGAAGTACGTGTGGAAAGATCGGTGACAAAAGTCAGAGATGAAACCAGACAATTCATTCCAGAGAGAAAGCAGTGCAATAAAGTGAGTTCAGTTTATCTTCTGAGAAAAGAACAGAAACCATGGGGAAAGCTAAATATAAGGTGATGGAAAGAGAAGTCACATTAGGTGGTGAACTTATCATACATCAAGTTGACAATGCACTGTAGGATTGTATGCCTGAAACCTATGTAATCCTTGCTAACAGATGTCACCCCAATAAGTCTAACAATAAATAAAAAATAAATTAAAAAAAACTGTCATGAACACTCAAAAAAAAAAAAAAAAATAGAAACCATAAAACAACCGTCTCTCCCACCAACAAGCAGTCCTTCCTGTTGGGCTACTGTTAACAAATTCCATAGGAATAAATTCAAAGTATGGGACTTAAAAAGAAAAAAAAAAACTTGGAGTTCCTTGATGGTGTAGTGGCTTAAGGCTTCGGTGTTGGCACTGTCAGCGCTGCGGCCTGGGTTCGATTCCCAGCCAGGGAGCTACCCACATACCAAAATGCAAAAAAAAACAAAAAACTGAGTTTCCTTTAAGACACATTTAACTAAATTAAGATTAAAACATTTTGCAGCATAAAAGTGAATCGGTTTGTGTTGTAAATGTAGTCGGTCACTGAAGCAGAAAAACATAAACTAAACCTCAGCAGTTTGTGACAACAAACCCACAGGGGTACTCACAGTTGGTACCTGATCTCGCCATCTGACTTGGTCCCAGTGTCTCTGGCCAAGGACCTGGGGAAACTCTTCTACAGCAAAACCGCACGTTTCCAGGCAGTCTCCTTTTCGTTCTTCATAACTAACTTCCTGTTATTTAAGAATGAACCACGAGTGTAAAATGTTATGTATAATTTACTAAGTTTTCCCCCTGTCAGCTGAGGTTGACATTGGTGACGTGGGCAGTCCCAGTGTCTAAGGAAACACGCGGGAGAGTGACCGCTGCGCAGCTGCCCACGGACTGAGCAGAGAATCAC